>PVLC010034750.1:0-16725 GCA_004027655.1 Graphiurus murinus | reverse complement strand
AGTCATCTAGTATCTACCTACCTTGCTCTCCAAAGTTCATTAACTCAGGTTTTTATTTATATACACACACACACACAAAACACAAACAAACAAAAAATATAAAGAATAAAAAAAAATAGGGCTGGGGCTGTAGCTTGGTAGTAGAATGCCCCCAGGTTCCATCCCCAGTACTGCAAAAAAAAAAAAAAAAAAAAAAAAGGGCTGGGAATGTAACTTGGAGATAGACTGTCTCTGGGTTCAATTCCTAGTACCAAAAATAAGTAAATAAATAAATTCTCCACCCTGAAAGCATCCAAGCCTTTATCAACCCTGCTCACTCCTGCTACAGTGAGCACCCTGCTGCTTGGTCTTCTTGGTGTAAATTCTCCACAGGGTAGCTACAAAGGCCTTTTCCATTATGCCTCACCCTGAAGTCTCTTCAGCCCACTTCAATACCACTTTTCTCCCTGCAGCATGCAGCCAAGAAAAAACAAACAAAACCTACTCTTGTGGCCACATTCATCAGACATCTTTGTCCTCAAGTTGCCAGATTCTTGTCTGAAGTTGACATTTTTTTTTTTTTTTTTTGGTGCTGGGGATTGAATCCAGGGGCATCCACCCTCTAGGTTGCTGAAATTCTTTGCTACCTTGTTGAGACTGTCCTTGAACCTGTGAACCTACTGTCTCAGCCTCCCAAATACAAGGATTACAGACATGAGTCACCACCCTGGCCCCACTTTAAGCACTTTTTTTCTCTTGGCTTCTGTATTAGTGCACTATCACTGCTGTGACAAATTACCACAAAGCTAGCTGCTTAAAGCAACACCCACTTCTTATCTTACGGTTGAGTAGTTCAATACCATTTTCACTGGGCCAAGATCAAGGTGTCAGCATGGTTGGAGTACTTACCTGATACCCTGGGAAGAATCTGATTCCAAGTTCATTCACAGTGTTGGCAGAAGCCACATCCCTACAGCTCTAGGCCTGAGGTCTCTATCCTTGTTGGCTGGCATCCAGGGCCGCCCTTAGCTGCTAGAGGCGTCCCTCCATATGAACCTCTGATCTGAGCAGCAGCAATAGTGTAGCCAATGCTTCCTGTATCTGGAACCCTCTTGCCATCTCTTCAGACATGTGTGTGTTAGTTACTGGGGATTGAACCCAGGGGCATTCTACCACCAGGCTACACCCCCAACCCTATTTTATTTTTATTTTGGAGCAGGGTCTTATTAGGTTGATGAGAGTCTCACTACTTGCTGAGGCCGTCATGGAACTTGAGATCTTCCTGTCTTCAGCCTCCTAAGTACTGGGATTACAAGCGAAAGCCACCATCTTTTTCTAACTCCAGCCAGAGAAAGTTCTAAGCTGTTAAGGACTCATGTGATTAGACTCAGGTAATTCAGGTTCATGACTTTAATTATGTCTGCAAGGAAGTCCCTTTGCCATGGAACAGATTCCAGGAACTGAAGCATGGATATCTTTGGAGTCATTCTGCCTCCCACAGTTGCCTGGACACCACACTCTCCTGGTTTTTCATCTACTTCACTGTTTGGCGTTTCTCAGTCATCCTTCTCTTCCTAACATCTAAACGTTAGCAACCTCAGGCTCTGTCCTTGGACCCCTGCCTGTCCCATTCCATTTCTCAATCCCTGAGAGGTCACAACCATCCCCACAAGTTTAAATATGTGATGGACCTAAGCACCTAAGCTCCCCTGTGCCCAGTGGTCTTTTTCAGTGATTCTCAGAGTGTCCCCACAACAGCTGCATCAGTGTTGCCAGGGAACTTTTTATTTTGTTTATTTAAGTATTGTGGTTTGAACTCAGAGCAGTCTACTTCTGAGCTATATCCCCAGTCCTTTTATCATCATCATTATCATTGTTTTTATTATTATTTTACTGGGAATTGAATCCAGGGGCATTCTACCTCCAAGCTATACCCCCAGGCCTTTCTATTTTTTATTTTTGAAACAGGGTCTTGCTAGGCTAAGCGTCTCCACCAAGGTGCCCAGTGATCCATTGTCTTCCATGGCAGCCAGAGTGTGCTTTTTTTTTTTGTACTAGGGATTGGACTCAGGGACTTTCTACCTCTGAGCTACACCACAGCCCTATTTTATTTTTGGTTTTGAAACAGGGTCTTGGTAGATTGCTGAGAGTTTCACTACTTGCTCAGGCTGTCTTTGAACAGGTCCTCCTGTCTCAGCTTCCCAAGTACTAGGTTTACAGGTGTGCACCACCATGCCCAGCTCAGAGTACATTTTTTAAAA
This sequence comes from Graphiurus murinus, assembly GCA_004027655.1. Classification (NCBI taxonomy): domain Eukaryota; kingdom Metazoa; phylum Chordata; class Mammalia; order Rodentia; family Gliridae; genus Graphiurus; species Graphiurus murinus. The sequence goes on along the minus strand of PVLC010034750.1, from coordinate 14,485 downwards.
TATAAATCAGATGATATTTCCATGCTTTAAAACTCTCCTGCCGGGAGTGGTGGCCCATGCCCGTAATCCCAGTGCTTGGGAGAAAGAAACAGGAGGATCACAGGTTTGAGTTCAGCCTTAGCAAATGCCCCTGGTTCAATCCCCAGTACCAAAACAAAAGCAAAAACAAAAACAAAAAAACCACCAAAGCACCCAACAACAAAAATCTCTCCAATATGCCAAACAAATGAACACACACGTCTCCAATAGCTCCCACTGCCCTTGAGGTTAAACCTAAAGCTTTGCCCTGGTTTCCCATCAACCCCTCTGGTGTATCTCCTGAGGTCTCTCCCTTATTGTGCTTTTGCTATGCAGATACCCTCTCTAATGTATCTCACAAATACCAAGCTTTCTGCAGCCTCAGGGCTTTTGCACTTGCTGACTCATTTTCTGGACCACCCTTCTGCAGCCTTTCAGGTGGTTTGACTTCTTTGTATCCTCCACTTTGTTAAATAAAATGTAGGGGGCCAGGGATTTGGGCTATGCACCTGCACTAGGCCCAACAGACCAACCAAAGTAGAATTTAATAACAGTAATGAGCTTTGATTGTTTGAGGGGAGCCCTGTAACCATTTTTAACTAGTAAGGGTCAAACAACTAACTAAACTAACCAATTGGTTGATTAACCAAGTTGTGACAAATTAAGTTGTTTTCTATGAGCCAGGTGGTGCACTGCCTGTAATCCCTCTACTTGGGAGGCTGAAAAGGGAGGATCGAAAGTTTGAGGCCAGAGCATGATAACTTAGATCCTGTTTCAAAATAAAACACGAAGTATGCTGGGGTATAGCTCAGAGGCAGGATGCCCCTGGGTTCCATCCACAATACCACACACACACACAAAGTTGTTTTTTGTGCCTCACTTCTGTTTGTCTATAAATGCTGTCAGATGACATTGGTGGTTGAAGTTTGCAGAAAGAGAGCTGCTAGATTTACAAATCATTTTTATTGTATTTATCTTTGTAAAAATAAAGCCTTTTTCAATTTTGTTTGCTGCTTGCTTGTTTTTTTCTTTTTTTTTTTTTTTTTTTTTGCGGTACTGGGGATTGAACCCAGGGGCATTCTACCTCCGAGCTACACCCCCAGCCCTATTTTTATTCTTTATTTTTAAACCGAGTCTCACTAAGTTGTGGAGTGCCTCACTAGGTAGCTGAGGCTGGCCGCGAACCCGGATCCTCGGGTCTCAGCCTCCCGAATGCTGGGATTACAAGCGTGGGCCACCACGCCCGGCTGTCTTTTTCTTTTTTTTTTTTTTGTAGTACTGGTGATTGAACCTGGAGGCATTCTACCTCTGAGCTACACCCCCCAGTACTTTTTAATTTTGAAATAGGGTCTCTCTAGCTGCTGAGGGTTTCACTAAGTTGCTGTGAGGCTGGTCTCAAACCTGTGATCCTCTTGTCTCAGCCTCCCAAGTATTGGAATTACAAGCATGTGCCACCATGCCTGGATCTCCTGGTAGCATTTAACACTAGTATATGGTGTATTAATGGCTTAATACAACCTCTGCCTCTGCTATATTATAACTCCTCTAGGGCAAGGACTTTGTTTTATTTTCTCTTGTATCTCAAATATCTAGCTCCATGCTTAACACATCACAGGATCTTAATAAACATTTGTTGAATTAAATAAAGTCAGCTTCCTGCCTGTCTATACCAGACTCTGGTCTTGTCAGGAGGGTATAGACCTCACCCCACTGGCAGACCTGGGTGCCCAGGCTGGCAGGAACTAGGTCCACCATTGCTGTCTTTTCCAATCAATATTTCCCCACCATACCCCTGTAATATATATTCTATATTGTGACCATAGTACTCAGTCACTGCATAATAGTTTAGAACTTCTAAACTCTGAAAGACATTACATTTAAAAAATTCATAATTTAGGCTAGGTTTGATGGTATACATCTCTAATCTCAATACTTGGGAGGCTGTGACAGTAGGGTCACAGGTTCAAGGTCAGCCTCAGCAACCTAAGAAGACCCTGTTTCCAAACAAAAAAATTTTAAAAAGGGGTTGGGGGTGTAGCTCAGAGGTAGAATGTCCCTGTATTCAATTCTCAGTTCCAAAATATATATATATATTTTTTTTTGCGGTACTGGGGATTGAACTCAGGGGCATTCTACCTCCGAGCTATACCCCCAGCCCTATTTTTAATTCTTTATTATGAAACCGAGTCTCACTAAGTTGCAGAGTGCCTCACTAGGCAGCTGAGGCTGGCCTCGAACCCGGATCCTCCGGTCTCAGCCTCCCGAATGCTGGGATTACAAGCGTGCGCCACCACACCCGGCTCTCAGTACCAAAATATTAAGTCAAAACAAAACAAAAGAGTACATTCTGGAGCAGGATATGGTGGCATGTGCTTATAATCCCAGTACTTGGGAGGCTGAGACAGGAGGATCACAGGTTCAAGGTCAGTCTTGGCAATTTAGTGAGACCCTGTTTCAAAATAAAAAAATAAAATCTGGGTGTGGTGGCGCACACCTGTAATCCCAGTACTTGGGAGGCTGAGACTGGAGGATCTGGGTTCACACCCAGCCTCAACTACTTAGTGAGGCACTCCGCAACTTAGTGAGACCCTGTTTCAAAATGATTGAAAAATAGGGCTGAGGGTGTAGCTCAGAGGTAGAATGCCCTGGGTTCAATCTCTAGTACCAAAAAATAAAAAAAATAAAAAGGGCTGAGAATGTAGCTCAGAGGTGGAATGCCCTGGGTTCAATCCCAGTACCAAAAAGAAAAAAAAAAAAAAAGTACTTTCTTTGACTCTGTTCATATGAAATAAAAAAACAGACCCCTGGAAATATTAGTCAGAATGTTGGCTGTCTTTATTAGGGCGCTGAACAGGAGGAAGTGCAGGGAGCCTCTGGAGAGATGCTTTATGAATTCCTCTTCAGACCTTTATATATGTGCATAAAGTATATATAAAACTGCGTGGTAAGTCAGGTGTGGTGGTGCACACTTGTAATCCTAGTACTTGGGAGCCTAAGACAGGAGGATCGCAGGTTCAACACCAGACTCAGCAACATGAGACTCTCAGCAACCTAGTGAGACCGTTTCAAAACAAAAAATAAAATAGGGCTGGGGGTGTAGTTCAGAGGTAGAATGCCCCGGAGTTCCATCTCCAGTACCACAATCAATCAATAAATAAAAGCAATCAAGCTGTGTGGTAGCCAGGCGTGGTGCTACACGCTTGAAATCCCAGCACTTGGGAGACTGAGACAGAAGAATCACAGATTTGAGGACAACCAACAAGTAGTGAGACTCTCATCAACCTACTGAGACCTTGTTTCGAAATAAAAATAAAATATGACTGGAAGTGTAGTTTAGAGGTAGAATGCTTCTGGACTCAGTCCCTAGCAAAAATACATAAATAAAGCTGTACAGGTAGGATTTGTACATTTTCTTAGGTTTTACCTCTTTTTTTTTTTCCTTTTCTACACTGGAGGTTGAACTCAGGGGCATTTTACCTTCTAGCTACACCCTCAGCCCTTTGTTGTTGTTGTTTTGATAAAGGGTATCACTAGGTTGCTGGGAGTCTTGCTAAGTTGCTGAGGCTGGCCTCAAAATTGCATGTGACTCTCCTGTCTCAGCCTCCCAGGTACTGGGATTATAGGTATGAGCCATCATGCCTGGCTAAGTTATACCTCAATTTAAAACTCAAAGTACATTAAAATAACCTCAAAGTTCTAAAACTGAGAGATTCAGGAACTGCCCCAGTTTGGGTTGGTAGGTGTGGAGGGGACACCCTCTCCTTGTACCTCCACTCCTCCCCCATCCTGGCCGAAGCCAGCACCTGAAAGCCCCGTTATCAGTGCGGGCCCAGCAGAGGCTGCCTCCCCAGTCCCGTGATGTGACCCAGTTTCCACCTGATTCCAGGTGACCTTGGAGACATGGGTGTTGCTGGGAAAGGGGAGGAGAGAAGGGGTGGGGACCAGGCAGTGGAGCAGGTGTGCAGCTGTGCTCCCCAGGTTTCTGTGTCTGTGTCCCATTCTGGGAAGAAGAGAAGGTGTAGTGATCCAGACATCGCTGCTGGCTTGAGGCCCCAATGGGAAGCCCGGTGGATGGTGAGAAGCCAGGTACTGTGTGGGGCTCTCCCCGGGGCCGCTGCCCACTTCATTCCAGTGCTTCTCTTTCTTGTCAATCAGTTTCCACGGGGAGCGAGTGGGAGGTGAGGGCAGACTCTTAGTCCTCTTGGTCCCAGACTCTCAGGAACAGTGTTATGATGGGACAGCACTCTCTGGAATGGCCTGAGGTCAGCTAGGCGTTTATAATGCCAGCTACTTAGAGGCTGAGGCAGGAGGATCACAAGTTTGAGGACAGTCTGGGCAACTTAGTGAGACCTTGTCTCAAAATAAAAAGTAAAAAAGACTGGGAATGTAGCTCAGTGGTAGAGTACCTCTAGGTTCAATCCTTAGTACTGCAAAAACGAATGAATCATTGAATGAGTAAGTAGAATTTCCTGCAGGTGTCTACTCTGAAGGCAGTTTTTGTTTTGTTGTACTGGGGATTGTACCCAGGGGCATTCTACCTCCAAGCTACACCTCTAGCCCTATTTTATTTTTTTTATCGTGAAACAGGGTCTCACTAAATTGTGGAGGGCCTCACTAAGTTGCTGAGGCTGTCTTCAAGCCAGCAATCCTCCTGTCTCAGCCTCCCAAGTACTGGGATTTCAAGTGTGTGCCACCATACCCAGCTATGAATACAATTGTCTGGGTTTTACTGGAGACACCTGAAGCAGAATCCTTGAAAGTGGGACTCAGAAACCTCTAGTATAAGTAAGCTTTCTTGCTGGAAAGTTCCAGAACTAGTCTAGAAGGTGGGATGGAGCTTAGCTTGTTTTTGCTGTCTGACTCTAGGTCCAGACACCTGCTGAGGCTGAAGCGTACATTGTTAGTAGCATTCCAGATGACAAAGCAAGGGGGCCCCTTTCATGTTTACTCCAAATCTGAGTTAAAAAATGCAGAATCAGTTGGGTGTGCTGGTGCACATCTATAATTCCAGTACTTGGGAGGCTGAAACAGGAGGATCACAAGTTCAAGACCAGCCTCAGCAATTTAGCAAAACCCTGTTTCAAAATAAAAAGGGCTGGAGGTATAGCTTGGAGATAACCTTTGGGTTCAATCTCCAGTTACTCCCCCCAAAAAGTAGAATCACAGCAGGGTATGGAGCCACATGCCTGTAATCCCAGTACTTGGGAGGCTGAGACAGGAGGATGGCTGGTTCAAGGACAGCCTCAGCAACTTAGTGAGACCCTCAGCAATTTAACAAGATCTTGTTTCTCTCTCTCTCTTGAGACTCCGTTTTAAAACAAACAAACAGCCGGGCGTGGTGGCGCACCCTTGTAATCCCAGCATTCGGGAGTTCGGGAGGCTGAGACCCCCAGCCCTATTTTTTATTCTACATTTTGAAACCGAGTCTCACTAAGTTGCAGAGGGCCTCACTAGGTAGCTGAGGCTGGCCTCAAACCTGGATCCTCCGGTCTCAACCTCCCGAATGCTGGGATTACAAGCGTGCGCCATCACGCCCGGCTCTCAATCTCTAATTTATAAAAAAAGAAAAAAGGTAGAATCACATATTTCCAAATGACCTTTTTTTTATCCAAGTCCTTTGTTTCATAAATGAGGAAACTGAGCCCCAAGATGATGGCAGGGTGGGGGAGGACTGGCATCCAGGACTGGCATCCTGCCCTCTAAGATTGCAGCAGCCCTGGGGGTTGGTATCGGGAGGGGAGGAGAGGGCTGGATCAAGGACTCTAGGACCGCTGCCTGTGTTTCAGCCCCGGCAGCGTCCATGGCTTGGCGGGTGAGCGTGCCAGAGCTGCAGGACCAGCTTCAGTGTCCCATCTGCCTGGAGGTCTTCAAGGAGCCCCTGATGCTGCAGTGTGGCCACTCCTACTGCAAGGGCTGCCTGGTCTCCCTGTCCCACCACCTGGACTCCGAGCTGCGCTGCCCCGTGTGCCGCAGGGCGGTGGATGGCAGCAGCTCCCCGCCCAACGTCTCCCTGGCCCGGGTGATCGAAGCCCTGCGGCTCCGGGAGGACTCGGAGCCCACAGTCTGCGTGCACCACCGGAACCCGCTCAGCCTCTTCTGCGAGAAGGACCAGGAGCTCATTTGCGGCCTCTGCGGCCTGTTGGGCTCCCATCAACAACACCAGGTCACGCCAGTGTCCACCGTGTACAGCCGCATGAAGGTGCGAGGGGAGGGGTGGCTGCGGGCCGGCGGGGAGCCAGGAGCAGCGCCCGTGGACTTAGGAGCCCCGCTTCTACGCTCTCTGGTGCCACCATCTGGCTCAGAGAAGGGTCTGGCGGCGCACACCTGTAAACCCAGTGCTTGGAAAGCTGAGACAGGAGGATGGCAGGATTGAGGTCAGCCTAAAAAATTTAGCGAGACTCATTTTCAAAAATAAAAATAAAAAGGGCTAGCCGGGTGTGGTGGTGCACTCTTGTAATCCCAGTACTTGGGAAGCTGCGACAGGAGGATTGCGAGTTCTTAGCCAACCTCAGCTACTTAGTGAGGCCCTGCACAACTTAGTGAGACCTTGTTTCAAAATAAAGAATAAAAAATAGGACTGGGGGTGTAGCTCAGAGATAGAATGCCCCTGGGTTCGATCCCCAGTACTGAAAAAATAATTAATTAATCTACTAATTAATTAATTAATTGGGCTGGGGACCTTGCTTGGAGGTATGATGCTGCTGGGTTCAATCTCCAGTAGCCAAAACAAAAACAAAAAAAACCCAACAAACTGCTTTGTCCTGGAACATTCATTCATTCGTTGTTTTTTTGCCAATGCTGAAACCAGCTGCTGGAATTGCAGCCATGCCATGATGGAGCCACACCTGCTGCCACTTGCAAGCCTCTTTTTCTGCTTTTTCTTTGTAGTCCCTGCCTGCATATTCAGGTGCATGGGGATGGGGACTTTATTTTGTCCCTGGTGTATTTCAGTGCCTAGAACGGTGCTCACAACATATTTGTTGAATCAGTGAATCCCTGCTGTCACTGACCATCACCCTGCATTAGAAGATACTAGAAGAGGTATCTTAGGTTACTATGGTGATTTGAGTTGTATGAAGAAGTTTCGTTACACAATTTCAATTTCATTCACTCCTTAGGACAATTCTATTTTACAAATGAGGAAGCTAAGGCTCAGAGAAGGGAAGAGTCTTTCTCCAAGGTCATGTAGCTTGTAAGTTGCAGAGCTAGGACTCAAACTGAGGTCAGTTTCCTCTCGTTTATTTGTAACACTGAGGATAGAACCCGGGGCCTTCCATGTGCTAGGCAAGCACTCTACCACTGAGCTACACCTCCAGCCCAAGGGTCACTTTTCTTTCCACCACCAATAGGTCAAGAAGGAGCAAGGAGAGTACCAGGAGTGTAGTTAGTAGAAAGGAGTGAAAGTAAAGAATGAGAAAATATAGGTAGCTGGGTGTGGTGGTGCATGCTTGTAATCCCAGTACTTGGGAGGCTGAGACTGGAGGATCTGGGTTCGAGGCCAGCCTCAGCTATTTAGTGAGGCGCTCTGCAACTTACTGAGGCCCTGTTTCAAAATAAAGAATAAAAAATAGAAGCCGGGCGCGGTGGCACATGCTTGTAATCCCAGCATTTGGGAGACTGAGACCGGAGGATCCAGGTTCGTGTTCAGCCTCAGCTACCTAGTGAGGCACTCCACAGCTTAGTGAGACCCTGTTTCAAAATAAAGAATGAAAAATAGGGCTGGGGGTATAGCTCGGAGGTAGAATGCCCCTGAGTTCAATCCCAGTACCGCAAAAAAAAAAAAAAATAATAATAATAATAATAAAAAATAGGACTGGGGGTGTAGCTCGGAGGTAGAAGGCCCCTGGGTTGTTCAATTCTCAGTACCAAAATAAATAAATAAATAAATAGGTGAGGGGGCAGGACAAGGAAAGCAGAGGAATCCCTGTAGGCCATTCCAGGGGCTCCCTGGCTGATTCTTTGCTCCTTCAACCTGGGGACAGGTAGGAAACACACAGGAGTGTAGGTGTCTACCAGCTGCTCCTACCCACATGCGTTCACTGGGTGACTAATGCATGCTGGGTGCTGTGCCGGCCTCCCTCCGTGCTGCCACAGTGGGGAGGGGGCTTGAAGTAGCACGCTGTCCCAGGTCTGATGAGAGGCCCATGTGTCCGGGAATGCGGTTAAAGTATGAAATGTTTAGAGCACGGATCCTGCCTGGGCTCAGGTGGTAGGGGAAGGCTTCCTGGAGGAAGAAGAGTGTTAAATCAAGACCTGCACCACCAGGATAGGCAAAAAGGAGGGGGAAACACATCTTACAGGAGGCCAGCTTGGCACATTTGAGGATTTAGAAGTTGTTCCATAAAGCTGAAGGGAGAATGAGGTGGGAGCATGATGGAGCCGACCATGTACGCAGGGGCCAGGTCATGGAAGACCTGTGTGACATGGGAAAGGAGCTGGAGGATTTTGGAGGGGGGGTTACTAGAGGTTGAATCCAGCATTCTACCTTTGAGCTACACACCCACCCCTTTTTATTTTGTATTTGGGAGCAGCCTCACTAAGTTGCTGAAAGGCCTCACTAAGTTGCTGAGGCTGGCCTCGAATTTGCAATCTTTTTGTCTCAGCCTCCCAAGTATTGGGCTTACAGGCATGTGCCACCATGCCAGGAAGGGACCTGGAGTTTAGAGAGGCTGTGGGCAGGTGGGAGGCACTGGAGAGTTTGAAGCAGGATGTCCATGTAGTCAGACACCCCTGGCCACAGTGTACAAAGTCGTTTCTTGCGGGCATCAGGAACTAAGTAGGTGGGTATGGGCAAGGAGGCCTGGCATGTACTCAGGAGATATCTGGATGGTAGACAAAGAAAAAACCCTGAGGACTGAAGGAGGGAGAGAGAGAGAAGAGTCAAGCTGGACCCGGGTCTGGCCTCCTCTGGCACAGAGGAGGGAGTGCAGGGTGGGATGGGCAGTGGTTAGGGAGCAGGACCTGGTGTCAAGGAGAGTCTGGAGCTCAAGGAAGCAGTGGTGGCCCACATCTGGGTGGCGATGAAGCCACCAGGGAGGAGAAGACCGAGCCTGGAGCGTCTGCAGAGAGAAGGGAAGCCACAGATGATGCTTGAAAGAGCATCTGGGCTTAGGATTTAGGGAGAAAAAGAGAGAGAGAGAGACAGAGAGAGACAGAGAGAGAGTCAGAGTTGGCAGAGGGAGGCTGAGTGTGGCTTCCTGGGAATCAGAAGGACAACACTTAAGCTCAGGATCACTTGTGTGATGCCGGGTGTTGGCGCACACCTGCAGTCCCAAGTGCTCACTAATCCTGGGCTTGCTGTGATCAGAGTTTATCTGGTGGGTCCCCTGCTGGCTTCAGGTTGGCGATTGCCACGCTCAGGTGTTGGGTGGTAGCTCCGGGTGGCTGTAACATTTCACATCTCTCTCTCCATGTTGTGGAGAAGGATGACATTGGGATCCTCTTCTGCCTGGGCAATTTCTGCTGTCAGTGTGGAGTATTTTGGAATACTCCTACCTATTTAGGGGTCTCAAGCACCTGGGTAGCTCTGGTCCCTATGCTGGTCCCACTGGGGGTGCTTGTGGCCAATGGAATACTCCCAGGAAGGGAGAAGAGGGAGAGGGGGACCGTCCAGCTGCTCACAGGGCCGGGCACGTTGTCTCCAGGAGGAGCTGGCGGCCCTCATCTCCGATGTGAAGCAGGCCCAGAAGAAGGTGGATGAACATATCGCCAAACTGGTGAACAACAGGACCCGGATTGTCGTGAGTGCCTTCCCCACGGCCCCCGGTCCTGGGCCCAGCCACCCCCATTTCCCTTCACAGCCCTGCTCCTCTTCTCCTTCTGGAACCCACGGCCTCATACAGCAGAGGCAAGCGCACTACCACTGTGCCACACCCCCAGCAAGCCCAGTTCTAATTTGTCCTTTACCAAACTCCAAGCCTGCTGCTCAAAGCCAAGTTCAAAGCATTCCAGGGCCGGGTGGGGGAAGTGCAAATCCTCTGGGAAGAATTTAGTCCAGTTGTCAGGACTGGCTCCAAGTAGGCTTTCATCCTCCATGTCCTTGGGACTGAGATAACCTAGGCCTGGAGTCCCAGAGATAAACAGCCCCAAACTGGGGCGTGACTCCCCCCCACCCCCCGCCCCGGGGCCACCTATGTCAGCTTGACCTTGTCAGCCGGTGATGCCCTCCCAGTACCTGGAGCAGGGATCTGGAGAGGCGGGAGCCCTTGCAGTCAGATGTACCCAAGTGAGAAGCCTGTTGGAAGTGGTGGAGAAGGCACAGGAGCCACACAGTCTCCTTCAGCCCTCCTCCCCCTTGAGAGCAGGGATTCAGTCCTGGGCTACCTCCCTCCAGAGCCTGTTCTCCTTGGGCCTTTCACTTTTTTTTTTTTTTTTTCAAGTTGTGGAACCCTGTGATAAAACAAAACTTAATCGACACATGTAATAGTTAAAACAGGCAAGCTGGATGCTATGACGCACACTTGTAATCCCAATGCTTGGGAGGCTGAGACAGGAGGATCACAGGTTCAAGATAGCCTCGGCAACTTACTGGGAACCTCAGCAACTGAGTGAGGCCCTTAGCATCTTAGCAAGACTCTATTTCCTTCTTTTTTCTTTTTCTTTTTCTTTTTTTTGTGGTCCTGGGGGTTGAACTCAGGGGCATTCTACTTCCAAGCTACACCCCCAATCCTATTTTTTTTTTCGGTACTGGGGATTGAACTCAGGGCATTCTACCTCCGAACTATACCCCCAGTCCTATTTTTTTTTTTTTTTTTTTTTTTTGCGGTACTGAGGATTGAACTCAGGGGCATTCTACCTCCGAGCTACACCCCCAGCCCTATTTTTTATTCTTTATTTTGAAACCAGGTCTCACTAAGTTGCAGTGCCTCACTAGGTAGCTGAGGCTGGCCGCGAACCCGGATCCTCTGGTCTCAGCCTCCCGAATGCTGGGATTACAAGCATGTGCCACCACGCACGGCCCCAGTCCTATTTTTTATTCTTTATTTTGAAAAGAGTCTCACTAAGTTTCGGAGTGCCTTACTAGGTAGCTGAGGCTGGCTAGGAACCCGGATCCTCCAGTCTTAGCCTCCCAAGTACTGAGATTACAAGCGTGTACCACCACGCCCAGCTAAGATCCTATTTCAAAATAAAAAATAAATAAATAAGGCAGAGGGGTAGAGCACCCTGTATTCAATTTCTAGTGCTGCCAAAGGAGGGGAAATAATTAGATTAAATTTTTAAAAAGCAGAGCCATTGTGTTTGTGATGGAGCTGGAGGTCCTGTCAGTAGTCAGCCACCTTCAGGGCTCTCCAAGTACACTGTGAACTCCCTGGTAGACATCAGCCCACGTAGCCTCCAGGGTCAGGCCCCACAAGGGAAGGACTGGGAAGGCCCTGGGACCCTGAGGCCGGCCACAGCCAGGCAGCTCTGCTGTGTCTCCTGGCTCACCGGCCCTCCCTGTTCCAGAATGAATCTGATGTCTTCAGCTGGGTGATCCGGCGTGAGTTCCAGGAGCTGCACCACCTGGTGGACGAGGAGAAGGCCCGCTGCCTGGAGGGCCTCCAGGGTCACACCCGCGGCCTGGTGGCCTCCCTGGACATGCAGCTGGAGCAGGCCCAAGGCACTCAGGAGCGGCTGGCCCAGGCTGAGTGTGTGCTGGAGCAGTTCGGCAGCGAGAGCCACCACGAGTTCATCCGAGTGAGTGGACGTGGGAGTGACCCCACAGCCGCCCCTCCCTGACAACCACAGGGCCTGTGCATGGCTATAACTCGCCTTTCTCTGTCTTCCAGAAGTACCACTCCATGGCGTCCAGGTAACAACCTCAGATGGAATTGCGGGGTAGATGTCATCGAGGGCCTGGGGGCAGCAGGCATGGCCGTCTCCTCTCTACTTGTTCCTCTTTTTTGTGTGTGTAGTACTGAGGATTAAACCAGGGGCATTCTACCTCCAACCGACAGCCCCAGCCCCTTTTAATTTTTAAACAGAGGCTCTCTAAGTTGCTGAGGCTGGCCTAAAACCTGTGATCCTCCAGTCTCAGCCTCCCAAGAACTGAGATTAACAGGCGCGTGCCACCATGTTCGGCTTTCTCTATTTGGTTTAACCAGTGCTCTTGGAGATGTCTCCCTACATCTGGCTCTGCTCCAATCCAGAGAAAACATTTTCCTCGAGACAATGTGGGTAGAAGGCATAGGTTGAAATGAGTGAACAGAGAATCTGCCTACCTGGGTTTAGAGCAGGGATCCACTCCAGCTGTGGCCGGCACCCATGTCACCCAATACAGAGAGGTTGTTCTCAGATGTCACCATGCATTGGAACCCCCTGGAGGACCCAGTAAAACAGATGACATAACCCCAATAATCAATTAGAGTGTGTGTGTGTGTGTTACTGGGGGTTTGAACCCAGGGGCATTCTACCTCCAAGATACATCTCCAATGCTTTTACTTTTTTTGTTTTGAAACAGGGTCTCCCTAGATTGCTGGGAATCTCCCTATGCTGCTGAATCTTGTCCTTAAATCTGCAATCCTCCTGTCTCAGTCTCCCAAGTACTGGGATTATAGGCATGCACCACCATGCCTGGCCAATAATCAAGTTCTAATCAGCAAGTCTGAAGTAGGGTTCAAGAATCTTCATTCCTGCTGGGCATCGTGGTGCAGGCTTGTAATCCCAGTACTTGGAAGGCTGAAATTGGAGGATCACAGGTTTGAGGCCAGCCTCAGCAATTTAGTGAGACCCTGTTACACACACACACACACACACACACACACACACACACACCCCACACAAAAAAAGGTCTGAGAGTATAGCTTGGAGGTATATGCCCCGGGGTTCCATCCCTAGTAACACACACACACACACACACACACACGGACTGGGGATGTAGAATGCCCCTGGATTCAATCCCCAGTACAAAAAAAAAAAAAAAAAATCTATTTCTAATAAGTTCCCAGACAGTATTCCGCTGCTGGTCCTGGACCTGCACTCTGAGAACCACTGCTGTGGAGTATTTCCTCCTCTAGGAAGGAGGCAGGTCCTCCAAGGAGGGGGTGCGGGGGAGGAAACGGTGGGTATTGTGAGTGAACAGCCCCAGCAGTGGATCTGCCTGGATGGTCTCCACGTTGGAAGGAGGGTGGCTTCACAGAGCTCTCCCATCACTGTGACTGTCGCATGCAGAGCAGAGCTCCAGCAGTCTCGGCCCTCAGAAGGCACGTTCAGCCCCATCTCCTTCAAGCCAGGCCTCCACCAGGCGGACATCAAGTTGACTGTGTGGAAAAGGCTCTTCCGGAAAGTTCTGCCAGGTGAGGTCCTAACCCATCCTCCTTCCTGAGGGCCCCAGCAGGGCTGGCAGCCATCCATTGGTTGCACCAGAGAGCATCTGAGCTACAGAGAACTCAGAGGGAGGCCTGCATGGGGGCAGTGGTGAGAACATGGGGCTGCTTCTACCACATAGCTCCATCGAGTTCACCTCTCTCATTTTATGGGTTTTTTTTGTTGTTTTTTTTGGTACTGGGCATGGAACCTGTTGGGGTATATGGGGCAAAGAAAACATGGCTTGACAGCAGGCAACCTGGAAGGAGGCATCTGATTGGGGAGAGAGCCCATGAGAGTCAGAATGCCCGCCTCCTTTCAGGCTAGGAGCTTTCTATGGGGCAAAGAAGGGGAGGGTACGGGAGCAGTCGTGTAAGCCACTGGTTGGTGTGCCAGCGGCCAGGTCATCTCGAGACAGGGCAATAGTAAGGGGCGTTTTCTTTCTTTGTTCCTTTGTTTCCGGTTCTCCTCCAGCATGATCTTGTGGCTAGGCCTCACAGCCAGACCTCGCAGTGCCCACTGAACCCAGGGGACATTCTACCTCTGAGCTACACCCCCAGCCCTATTTTATTCTTTATTTTGAAACAGGGTCTCACTAAGTTAGAGGGTCTCACTAAGCTGCTGAGGCTGGCCGAGAACCTGTGATCCTCCCGTCTCGGGCTCCCAAGTACTGGGATTATAAGCATGCGCCACCATGCCCAGCTCTTTCAGTTTTTTGGTATTGCAGCTTGAACCCAGTGGTGTACTTCCTCCAAGCTGTTTCCCCAGCCCTTTTTATTTTGAAACAGGGTCTTACTAAATTGCTGAGGCTGGCCTCAAACCTGCGATCCTCATGTCTCAGCCTCTCAAGTACTGGGATTACAGGGTGTGCCACCATGCCTAAGAAGCTCCATCTCTTACTAGATCAACGGGGCAAATTGTAATCTCTAAGCCTCAGGCTCCTCATCTGTCAAGAAGAGCTATTAGCCGGGTGTGGTGGCACGTGATTGTAATCCCAGCATTTGGGAGGCTGAGACCAGAGGATCCGGGTTCGCGGCCAGCCTCAGCTACCTAGTGAGGCACTCCGCAACTTAGTGAGACCCTGTTTCAAAATAAAGAATAAAAAATAGGTCTGGGGGTATAACTCGGAGGTAGAATGCCCCTGAGTTCAAACCCCAGTACCAAAAAAAAAAAAAAAAAAAAG
>PVLC010034749.1:0-16725 GCA_004027655.1 Graphiurus murinus | reverse complement strand
CACATCAAAGTCAATCACTAAACTGACCAGGAGATAGGGGGAGGGTGGGTGGGAATTGGGGAAGGGTTAATGAGAAATATGTGCATGGATGTCTTTACCTGTACTAGCTTGTACCCAACAAAAATGTGTAATTAACCCTGTTGTACCCAAGAAATGTATAAAAATCCATGCTAAAAAATAAATAAATAAATTTAAAAAAAAAGTGATCATTTCCATTTGAGTACAGATGGTCAAGGAGGAAGTAGATGTTCCCCCATCCAGGGATAATCAGATAATAAATGAGAAATCTGTAAAGAGAAGTTCTAGATCTTTTAGGGTTGATATTGTAAATATTCAAGTCAATTAGTGTTTTACAGTGTCCAAATTACATTCTTACCAAATGAAAAGTAGAAAGAGACATGTAGGGAGGGAAGAAAAGAGATTCAATGAAAGGGTAAGTTACTGTCAGCTTTTCACTAGAGTTTTCAGTTCTTTGCTGAAGCTGTGCCTTTGAATATAAGATGATCCTCAGAGATAACTAGTGGCTTAATTTTAGAAGCTGTATATTTCCATTATATATACTTCAATTATTTATTATTATTATTATTATTATTATTATTATTATTATTTTGCTACTGGGGATTGAACCCAGTGGAATTCTACCTTCAAGCTACACCCCCAGCCCTATTTTTTATTCTTTATTTTGAAACAGGATCTCACCAAGTTGCAGAGGGCCTCACTAAGTAGCTGAGACTGGCCATGAACCCGATCCTCCTGTCTCAGCCTCCCAAGTACTGGGATTACAAGCATGTGCCACCATGCCCGGCTTAATTATTTATTATTTATTAAGGAAAGATTGCAAGTTGCATCAGATTCAGATTAAATGTAAAAAAGACGTTAAGCATTGACTTTTGCAATTAGAAACTTTTCAATTGAAAGTTAAACTTGTGTTGATGAGTGTAAGATGAAAATAAAGCAAACTATGAGATAATACTAAAATTTAGTAATAATGAAGTACATCTTGACAATAATGTAATGTATTTAATTACCAAAGTATCAAAGGACATTATCTATGTTGTTGTAATCAATAAAATACACTCTATAAGACTACATGGAAGAATAATTTCCTCTTACAAAGTAGAATGCACCAAATACTCAGGTATTTTTAAGCATACTTTTTAAATAGCAAAACACTCAAATATGGTGCTTTAATTTGTGTAAAAGAAACATTGGCTGAATGAATGAATGAATGAATGAATGAGGGCAGAGTTATAAAGGGCCAAGAAGTCCACTATGTTCTCTCTTTGCTCTTGGTTAGAACATATTGCTTCCTCTTCCCTGTTCTTGTCTTCACATCTTATTTAAGTAAGGGAATACTTGAGCAAGGTCTTGAGAAAGAAGCTTTAACTTGTCAAAGATGATAACTTCAAAACAAAGTAAATGATGTCATTTCTTCTCTCTTTGTCTTCCCAGCCACCATAAGGTGAGCAGTCTCCTCCACCACAAGCTCCTACCATGATGTACTGACACAGCAGATCTAAGGCAGCACTACCAAATGATCATAGACTGAAACTTCAGGAACCACAAGACAAAATAAACTGTTACTTTTATAAGTTGATGGTTTGGGTATTTCATTACTGTAGTAGTTAACACAGTTTGCAATTTAGTCCTTACAATTGACAATAGAATTTTTCTTAAAACTGTGTAAAGGAATATACTGAAAAGTTTCTCTCTTGAGAAACTTTCCCCAATCTGGCTTGCTCTCATTTTTTCACCACAATTAGACAATCACTATTATTAGTACTTGTATGGCTTTCCAAATATTTAAAATATTTGGAAAATTTCTAAAAATATTTAAAATGCTTTATTATTCATTTAATGTTTTTTACTTTGCTTTTGACATGTATCAGTATTTTAGGGTTTTCTGTAGCAATACATATAAAATATCCCCATTTATACTTTTACTTGTACATTGCAATTATACATCACAATAAGATTCAATGCCATAAAACATATGCACTGTATATCATCAACATAATTTACATTATGATATGAGACTGTAATGCACCAATATATGCACACATCCTGTCCTTGCTTCCAGCACATGTTAGTGAAACTGTTGATATTACCATCACATATTGCCAGTCTTATTTGAATGATTTCCTTCTTCAATTCTCCTTTTTCTCCTCTCTATTCCCTCCCCCATCCTTTCTAGTTGTATATTCTCTTTAATATGTGGTAGGTATTAGGGTTCCCAATTTTCCATACCCTCGCCAGCATTTTTTGTTTTTGTTGCTGATGATTGCCATTATAATTGGGGTTAGGTGAAATCTCAGGGTAGTTTTGATTTGCATCTCTCTGATTGCTAATGATGTTGAACAATTGATTTTGAATTTATTGATGTTGAATCAATAAATGTATGAGGAATACATTTATTGGTCATTTGTATTTCTTCTTTTGTGAAGTGTCTAGATGATTTGCCCATTTTTTAATTGGGTTATTTGTTTTCTTAGCTGTGAGTTTCTTGAGTTCTTTATATATGCTAGATATTATTTCTCTATCGGAGGAGTAGCTTGCAAAAATCTTCTCCCATTCTGTGGACTCTCTGATGAAAGTTCTTGATAGTTTTCTTTGTTGCAAAGAAGCTCCTGACTTTAATGCAACCTCATGTATTGGGAAAAAATATGTGGTAAGTAGAAAGATAATATGAAAAATCTTTATTTTTAAAGAATTTGAGACATTATTGGACCCTACAAACTGACTTTAGATTCTTTATATACTTGATTAATATAAAATGTAATGCCATGAATATTCTTGTTAATGTGTTATTTTGCATACATGCAGGTATATCTGTAAAATAAATTCCTACAATTAGACTTTCTTGGTCAAAAGTTATATTTATTTTAATATTGGTAGGTGTCAATTTATTATATTTTATAGGAGTTATAGGAGTTTTAACGAAGTGCTATCATTCTTTGCCATTTTGATAGTAAAATGGAAATAGTATAATTTTAACTTAATTTTTAATTTAATTTGTACCCCTATTCATATGTTTAAAAGCTATTTGTGATTATTTTTCTTTAAGTTTAATTTTCATATTATTTATTCAGTTTTCTATTCACTAGTTGGTCTTTTCTTGATTGATTTTTTTTGAGGGGAGATCTATTATACACTGGAAAAATTACTTCTTTAGAGTGGGAATATAGCTCAATGGTAGAACACTTACCTAGCATGTGTGAAGCCCTGGGTTTGATCTCCAGAAGTGAAAAATAAGAGTTGCAAATATTTTGTCCTATTCATCACTTACCATTTATGATACATTTTCAATGTAAATACATTGATTTTATGTAACCAAATTTATCTAATTCTTTTTCAATGTTTTTGGTGTATTGTAACTATATATAATAGTGAGATTTACAGCAATATCTTTATATACACACATAAAATTTCTTGGTCTGTTTCCTTCCCAGTACCTCCCCTGTTCCTCCTTCAATCTCTTTCAACTATGCTACTGTTTTTTTTTCTTTCCTTTTTTTTTCTCTTTAGCTTACACATATGATAGAAAACATATAACTCTTGATTTTCTGAGTCCATCTTATCTCACTCAGCATGATTTTCTCAAGTTCCATCTACTTCCCTGCAAATGACATATTTTGCCCTTATTTATGGTTGACTGAAAATCTATTTTGTATATATACCACATTTTCTTTATCCATTCATCTGCTGACAGACTTCTAGGTTGGTTTCATAACTTGGATATTGTGAATTGTGCTACTGTAAATACGGATATGTATATATCACTATAGTATATTGACTTTAATACTTTTGCATAAATAACAAATATTGATAGGACTGGGACATATGATGGTTACATTCCTAGTCTTTTGAGGAACCTCTAAACTGATCACTGTAGTGGTTGTACTAATTTACAATCCCACCAACAATGTATATGTGTTCCCTTTCTATATATCACCAGTATTTATTATTACTTTTATTTTTGATCAATGCCATTTGAACTGGAGTGAGATGAAATCTCAGGGCAGTTTTGATTATAGATTTTCCTGATTGCTAAAGATATTAAGTTTTTATGCATTTATTGGCCAATTGTATTTCTTCTTTATAGAAGTATCTATTCAGTTCAATTGCCCATTTTCTCCCATTCTGTAGTGTCCTTCTTCATACTCTTGTTTCTATTGCTGTACTGAAGTTTTCTAATTTGATGGCATCCCATTTATTTCTTCTTGGTTTAATTTCCCAGTTTTAGGAATCTTATTGAGGAAGTTGATGCTTGCGTCTTTGTTTTGAAGACTTGATCCTATTTTCTTTCAGAAGCTGTAAAGTTTCTTGTTCAATTTCTAGGTATTTGATCAACTTTGAGTTGACTTTTTACAAGTTTAAAGATAAGTATCTAGTCTCTTTCTTCTACATATGGATATCCAGCTTTCCTAGTACTATTTATTAAAAAGGCTATCTTTTATTCAATGTATGTTTTTGGCAACTTTGTCAATGATCAAACAACTGTGTGTGTGTGTGTTTGTCTCTGTGTCTTATTTTCTATTCTATTGATCTATGTGTCTCCATGTGTCTGTTTTATGCCAATACCAAGCTGTTTTTTTTATAATTCTGCAGTATAAATTAAAATAAAGTTTTGTAATGCCCCCAACAGTTTTTTGTTTTGTTTTTTCTCTTAGAATTTCTTTGACTACTCTGGGTCTTCCCATTAATTTTAGGACTCCTCTCTAGAGTCCTTTTAGGACTCTTCTCTAGAAGTCCTCTCTAGACTTCTTTTATGAAGAAGTCATTGGGATCTTGGTGGGGAGTGCATTAAATCTGTATATTGCTTTTGGAATCTGTTTATTTTAGCAATATTAATTCTAACTATCTAAGAATATGGAAGATCTTTTTATCTGCTAGTGTCACAATAACTCTCCAGTTTTTCGCACTCTACTGAACCTTGTGCCTTAAGCACAACTGTTTCTCCTGAGGAGTAAACTCAACAGAAGTTTCAGTTCTCTCAGTCTCATCCTTACTTCTTCCTAGATTCACAGGCCTTACCTTCATCTGCTTTTTATGAGATCATTACATTCAGTTGTTTAACTTGGATGGTGATAAAAGGCATATCCAAAAGAATATTTAAGCTATGCATGTTTATGTATGCCTGTAATCCCCATACTTGGAAGGTTAAGACAGGAAGATCACAGGTTCATGACCATCCTCAGCACCTCATGGAGGCCTGCTGCAACTTAGACCATTTCAAAGCAAAAAATAAGATATGGCTGGGGGGTAATTTAGACATAATTCCCCTGGATTTAATCCCTGGTACCACACTCACAAAAAAGAAAAACAATATTTGAGCTGTGTTTTAAATGAAGAAAGGCTTCTCAAAGGAGCAAAATAAAGGTAGAAAAACAGGTAAAGTCACCTTACTATTTAGTAGGTAACAAGAATGATATTTACATAGCAATACAAAATTATCTTTAAGACATATTGAGTAACAAAAACTGGAGAAAAAAATTATTCATGGCATGTAATCTCCTTAGTTTAAAATATTCAAAACAAAATTATGTTTCTTAATATATGTACAGACACACACACACACACAAACACACACATGACAGATAATAGATAGGTAGGTAGATATAGATAGATAGATGATAAATGACAGGTAGATAGACAGATGATAGATGATAGATAGATAGATGATAGATAGATAGATAGATAGATAGATAGATAGATAGATAGATAATATCAAATTGACCTAAAAGAAAGAATGACTTGGCTTACTATAATTAAAGTTATACAATTTGATTATAAAGGAAATGTGTGCTTTGTGTGCACTCGTGTGTATTACTTGGGAAATTAAAAATAACATGAAGACTGGTCAGTAGAATTGTAGATAAAACATATTTTTGTGCGGCTGGAGCTTATGGAGAAAATATATTGTTAATGAATAAGCCTAGACAGTACAATGAGAATTGAACTGTAATTTCCTAGAGGCTCATGTTTACATTCAAAGAGAAACAAATTGAGGAAACTGCAGAGCTTATGAAACTACAGAAAATTGGCTGTCTTCTTTCTGGAGACACTAGCTTACATTCTAAGGGATAAGAACCTTGGGATGAATGCTCTTCTCTTCTCAATTATAACATTTTTTTAGATTTGGAAGATCAAAGATATTTTTTAATCAACTTCATTTACTTCCCTTTTTTACCACACTAAGGACTGAATATTGAATCCAGGGTTGCTCTACCTCTGAGCTACACCCACAATCATATTTTATTTTTATATTGAAACAAGGTCTGAGTAAGTTATCAGATGCTGACGATCTACAACTTGCAATCATCCTGTCTCACTCTCCCATCATTTACTAATTTTTATATTCTTGAAATTTATTTCATCTCTCTCTCCTCTCTTCTCATTTTCTTTTCTCAGCTCTCATTTTTATTATCATTACTTTTACCTTTATTAATCTATAACTTTTTAGTTTATTCCTTTTTAGTTTTATTTTATTTATTCCTTTTAGTCCTTTCCTTTCTATTGTGATTGGTAGTGTACCTAAAAGTAGAATAGTTACTTGTAAGGACTAGTAAGAGTGTGAGTGGTGGGGGATGTAGACAAGACAGTTGGCTATAACCAATTCAGGCTGTACACATGTGCAGAAGTACCATGCTAAGCCCCATTAGAATGCACAAATAAGGTGTTAATATAACATATATAGTGTTTGCCATGATTTGGAGATGATAGAGGCGATTATTAATCCCATTTTTCAGGTGATAAAGTTTGGTTGTAGCAAGTTTAAGATCATTACTTTCTGTGGTTACATAGATAGCTAATGAGGTTATAATCTGCATTTGTTTCATTCTAAAGCTATTGACTGAGAAAGAAAAAAATTGTATTTCTCTAAAATTTTTATTCTAGTCATTCTACAGCTAAAAAGACAATTTTAGAAGTGTGTACTTTGATGTAGTATCAACTACTGGAACCCAATAACAGCTATATTTATTTGTTCTTTAAAATGCCTCTATTATTCCTTCTATTAACACTTCTTGAAATGTTAACCAAATTAATTATTACATAAGTTGTTTTTTTGTTTTAATTGGTCCATTGTAATCATACATCTTGATGAAGTTCAGGATGATAGGGCATACATGGACAAATCACTTTTTGAGCCCTCCCCCAGTTCTCATCCCATGCCCTCTCCTTCTCCATCTTCCTGTGTTCAACACGTTATTTTTGGTGTTTGTGTATGTACACCACATCCACTGAAGTGTTTCCTTCTTCAAGTCCTTCTCCAAGAAACTCACAGCTAAGAAAACAAATAACCCAATCAAAAAATAGGCAAAGAACTAAATAGACACTTCACAAAAGAAGAAATACAATGGCCAATAAATGTATGAGGAAATGTTCAACATTATTAGCAGTCAGAGAGATGCAAATCAAAACTCCCTTGAGATTTCACCTAATCCAAATCAGAATGGTAATCAAGAACACAAACAACAACAAATACTGGCAAGGGTGTGGAGAAGTGGGAAACCTAATACATTGTTGGTGGGACTGCAAATTAGTGAAACCTCTTTGAAAACAGTATGGAGGATCCTCAGATGAATAGGAATGAACCTCCAATATGATACAGGAACACCACTTCTGGGTGTCTACCCAAAAGAATTGAAACCAAGTTGCCAGATTAATGCATGTGTATATATTTTTAGCCACACAATTCACAATTGCCAAACTATGGAACCAGCCAAGATGTCCATCAACAGATGAATGGATTACAAAACTATGGGATATGTACACAATTTTACTCAGTCATAAAGAACAAAATCATGTCATTTGCACAGAAATAAATGGAACTGAAAAACATTATGGTAAGTGAGATTAGTCAGTCACAAAAAGTAAAAAATCAGATGCTCTCCCTAATTTGAGGAAGCTAGGGAGAAAGTGGGTCCTAAGAGGTACTCCAGATTAAGAAGGAGAAACTTTAAATGAGTAAAGAAGATGACTTAACTGAAGGTGTTGGGAGGGAGGGAAACACCCTAATGCACATGATGTACTTTCACAAATATATCAAAGTCAATCACTAAACTGAACATGAGAAGGAGAGAGGCTGGACGGAACGGGGCAGGAATTGGGCAAGAGTTAAATGAGAAATGTGTGCATCTATGCCTCTGCCAGCTTGTACCTCACAAAGATGTATGATTACAATGCACCAATATTAAAAAAAGCATCATACTGACTTTAGTATTAGATACAAATTCATAAATACTTTAAAAGGTTTTTATTGATTCATATTTGCTAGAATCACTTTATTGCCAACTGTGATTTTTTAATTAATTATCGATCATAGTTTCTATTGAATTATTATGTGTCCAGAAGAATTTTTTTTAAATAGAGAAACTGGCGCAAAATTACTTTCAAATCTATTAATATATTTATAAATAAGTGTATATTAATGAAAAATATGTTTAACTTCAGTAAATACTCATATTATTTTGTAGATAATTGACACTTATTTTTATTGACTAATTTTCTTTTTTAATTTTGTAGGTACCAGTGATCTTTTTTCAAATCCCTAAAAAGTTTAGATGACCTTGAAAAGCTAAGAGAACACTTAGTCACACTGATTTTACAGAAACATCAACGAGGTATTTGGAGTTGAGCCTACAGTGTTCACACTAGATGTGAACAATGACAGCACAGGAAAATACCCATCTGTGAACAAGGTTGTCTTGATTCCCACAACTTAGGTGTTCTGTGTATTCAGTTTATCACTCATCAATTTTTTTCCTCATCAATTTTAAAGTGATTTCTTTATCAGTCTGGTGTTAGAAAATAAACAAAACACGTTAAATGTGTATGAAAACCCAGAAGTTCATGATAATATTTAAATGATGAAAGTATGATAATATTAGAAGATGCAAAGTGCCAGAGAAATTATATCTAGTGAAATAAAGACAATGTCATTGTGTGGAAAGTATGTAAACACCAAATCAGATAACTTTAAAATAATCTCACATATCCAGCCAGGTAAAAATATAAATGATAAATCAACATTTCAAAATATCCAAAATTCCATAAGGTTATAATAAATGATCAAATAAATAAATGGAGTAGAGACAAATCTCCCATGCAGAATTCCAAATATTCTGTAGATGCTTTGCCTTTAAGAAAATAAAGCATAATTCCTCACTGATTAAGTGTGGGAACACATAGTGGCTTCCTTCCAGAGAGTACAGCAGGAAAGGGGGAGAGTTTTATGATAGAGAAAACAGAAAGACTACCTTACTCAGGTGATCCAGGCTCACATTGAAAGTGATATGCTCCTCCTCTCCAATGCCCGTAACTCCAGTGTGATGATGAGAAAAATATCAGACACATTCTAATTGAAGGATACTCTCCACAATGCCTGAAAAGTTTTCAAGACCATCAAAGTCACTAAATAAAAGAAAAACTGTCACAGCCAGGAGAAGTCTAGAAGACATAAAAACTAAACATAATAAGCTATCCTCGATGAGATCCTAGAACAGAAAAAAAATGGCAATTAATGAAAACAGAAAATATGAATCAAGTATGGACTTCAAATATTAATAATATATCAATACTGGTTCATTAATTATAACAAATTACTATACTAACCCAAGATGCTAATAATAGGGAAAACTGAATGTGGATGGTATATAGGAAATCCACCATCTTCACAATTTTTCTATAAATATAAAATGCCTATTAAAATTAACAGATAGTAATTAAATCTGAAATTTGGGGAAAAGAATAATGTATAAGTATGAACTGGAAATATGTAGAATTCAATATTGGAAACAGAATGAGACAGTAATTAAAACATACTTAAAGAATAAAAGCCAAATAAATTTTTGAAATAAAAATTAAAATTGAAGAAATTCAAGTAAAGTAGATTAGAAGGAAAAAGTATGGCATATATTAGAAATATTGGAAATGAAAACAAGTGATTTATAAAATGAAAGCTATGAGACATTTATGAACACTTCTTTGCCAACACATTAAAAAAAGATGAAACGGAGAATATGGACAAAAATGTAACTTTCATCATTAATGAATACAAAGAAAAGATGAAAAACACTGTGCTTTGATTATACCTTTTAATGATTATTGAATATTATATCACAATCATTAAGAAATGTAATAAGTAATAAAATCGTAATAACCAATTTAGTAACTTAAAAAATAAATGTCATCAAATGTTCTTACAGAAAATGTCTGTTAAATATTTTAAAATGTTGATGTTTTGAAACTTCTGATTGTGTTAAAAATGATATTATTTTTGGTTCCAGTAGGAGGAGGTACAACCTAAGGATTTTTAAAGGATGCAGCTCAGAACATTGAAATTCATACTGCAGGATTTATTTACAAGCACCTTCCTGAGTCACACTTCAAGCTCAAGAAAATGCCATGTTTTGCTTTTGGGATTAATTTTTCACTGACCACCCCGAATGGGAATATTTGAATTTGCATCTTCAGAAGAGCTGCAGTAGTCAATATATAGAATAAGGGAAACTCAAAGTATCTCCTCTCTCTTCACTCTCTACCTTTTTCTTTCTCTCTCTCTCTCTCTCTCTCTCTCTCTCTCTCTCTCTCTCTCACACACACACACACACACACACACACACACACACACACACACAGAAACACCCATATATACATACAAACACATGCCACCTGGAAAGACTTATTAATCCTCTTTATAATGATCCTCTTCTAGTGATCTATTTAAATTTTGATCCTTTTTAACAAAGACAGTATCAGCTTTAATCACTAGGTGGCAGCAAAGTAATAAAAACCAAATAAGTCCTGCGATGAATAATTAGATAAGCACAGATTTTATGTGGTTTGAAATATTAAGCAGAATTTGTTAAATTTTGTGACAAATTATTTGAATCATTAAAAAACATAAATCATTTCTAAGTCCAACAATAATATGCAACATTAGCATATTAATTATATTATTATTGAAAATAAACATTACTAATTTCATTTGTCAACATATTTCTATCATCAGTAAATCAGGTCCTAGACATTTAAATTAATCAGGCACTAGTCATCAAAATCTACAAAGAAACTTGTTACCTACATGCATATTCTTATTTGCTATGTTTAGTTTATTTCAAGGCTAAGGGGTAAGTGATAATTCTATTCCAATTTTATTTAAAAACATATCAATTTATGCTGGCTGTTGTATATGCTTGTAATTTTAGGACTTGGTAGGCTGAGAGAGGAGGATCATAGATTCAAGACCAACCTCAGCAATTTTGCAAGACTCTCAGCAACCTAGGGAGACCCAATTTCAAAACAACAACAAAAAACAAAATAAACCGGGCTTGGTGGCCCACGCTTGTAATCCCAGCATTTGGGAGTCTGAGACCGGAGGATCCGAGTTAGCAGCCTGCCTCAACTGCTTAGTGAGGCACTCCACAACTTAGTGAGACTCTGTTTCAAAAAATAAAGAACAAAAAATAGGGCTAGGGGTGTAGCTCAGAGGCAGAATGTCCCTGAATTCAATCCCCAATACCAAAAAAAACCTAAATAAATAAATAAAATAAAAAGGGCTGGGGGTGTAGCTCAGAGGTATAAATATATATATATATATATATATATATACCCAATTACATCTCAATTACTGCAAACTGTTAATGATATAGATACAGTGAACTCTCTGCTTACCTTCAAATAGTTCATAATACAAAAAAGACAAAAATGTGAACAGGCAACTAAAATAGTGTAGATGAAAATATAATGCTAATACATGTAAAAGTTAAACATTTTCTAAAATACTCCAGAAAAGAGTCACTTAAATAACACCAGAGGGCAAGTGATGACAAAGCAGGTATAGGTAAGGGAAGAGTGAAGACAAGGTGGAAAGATACAAACTGGGAATATTCCAGAAGGGAAAAGCCTGTGCAGAACAGAAGGAGCCAGAGCCTCCTGCATTCTTGAAACCAAGAGAAGTTCACTGGGGTTGTATCCTTGAGAAAGGACAGGTACTGCAGAGTATTAAGAAGTGAAGCTAAAGAAATAGGCCAGGTCCGTATTATGCAGGGATCTACAGGAGAGTTTAGGATATTTAACTATTATTCTAAAAGCAATGGGAAGCCAATGGTAAAAAAAAAAAAAAAAAAAAAAAAAAGGGGGGGGGTTAATAAAACAACACCACCAGATTGCATATTTGAGAGATCAGTTGCGCTAAAGTGTGGGGCTTGAGCTAGGAATAATACAAGGGGGCAGTGAGGACTGGGAAGGGGCTAGAATGTTGCAGGAAGATGACGGTGATTTGACCAAACACTGGACAATTTCTAGGCAGATGTACCATATAGCCAACTCCAGATGTAGAAATAGCTAAATAATAAAGTTGAAGAATGGGAGGTTACAATCAAGAAACTAACAGATTTAGCTTTTTAAAAGTGAAGGAATTCTAGGTAGTCAGCATTTATTGAATTAACACCAAGAGTATTTTGAAGTGTAGTGATAAAAACCAGGGAGAGAATGAGGTAGGGGAATTGAAATAAAGTTCCTTGCCTGGGCAAGTAAAGTGCCTAACTCTCCCTAATAGGAGCATTTAAATACCTGTTCTTCTTAGTTCTGACTAGTTGAAAGACTGAGGGCTGCTACTGGCATTTAGAGGCAACTCAGTAACTGTTTTGAAGTAAATGAAGCAGATCTAGGCAACAAACAACATTAATTCCAAAAGGCCAGTAGTTTCCCTATAGAAAACCAATGGATAAACCAGGCGTGGTGACGCGCCCTTGTAATCCCAGCATTTGGGAGGCTGAGACCGAAGGATCCAGGTTCCCGGCCAGCCTCAGCTACCTAGTGAGGCACTCTGCAACTTAGTGAGACCCTGTTTCAAAATAAAGAATAAAAAAATAGGGCTGGGAGGTATAGCTCGGAGGCAGACTCCCCTGAGTTCAATCCCCAGTACCGCCAACAAACAAACAAAAAACAGTGGATAAGATTTTGGATAATTCATGCAAGAATATAAGAATATTGCAGTAACTTCTTTATTTCAGTGTTGGGAATCAAATCCAGTGCTGACTACTGACCTATGTTCATAACCCTGAAGTCTCAGTATCTTTCACTTTTTTAGTGGCACTCGGTATTGATTCCAGAGTCACTCTACCTCCGAACTACACTCCCTGCCCTTTTTATTCATTATTTTGAAACAGAGTCTAGTTAAGTTGCTAAAGCTGGCCTCAAACCTGCAACCCTCCTGTCTGAGGCTCCCAAGTACTGAGATTACAGTGGGAGCCACTGAAGTAACTCTTGGTGATGACAGAACCTAAAGTTGAGAGGATTGTGAGGAAGAGGTTGTCCTTCTCAGTAACTAAATTAAAAAAAAAAAAAAAAAAACTAGGAATTTTGCAGATGACAATAGCGAGGACAGATGGTCATACATCAAATGACATAAATTTTAAAGAACCAGTCATTTCACATTGAATGGAAAATTAGAAGCATGTAAGCATCACACAGTGAAGAAAATACAGGCCTATTTCTGAACCATAAATTAAAGAATTAATTATAATCCTTTAGATTGGGTTTCAAGGGAAACTTGTATTATATCAGTGAAAATCAGATTTCTTTCATTGAAGAGGTTGACAAAGGGAAATTATATTTAACATGAAATTATAATTACATAAAGCAATAGTCTTTAAAATGGCACGTGCTTGTGAATGAGCTCTAAGATGTATGAGACCCGGGTACTTTAAAGAAATTAATTCCTAGATACTTGAAAATGTACCTTTTCCTAAACTGTTCAACTCAGAACAATCATAATTATCTTTTCATAATCATATTCCATTTAAAGAAAAATCAAAACATACTGTTTACTCAATCCAAATTTAATCATAGTATATTGCTCCAAAATAAACATATTTTGGAGTGTAAAGTCAAGGATTGCTTAGGATATATTTATTACCAAAGCCTTCTTTAATGTGCCTTATCCAAGGTACCAAGGTACCTAACATCTCTATCATTAAAAAAAGCATTTCCACAATAATTTATTTTTCTTTTTTCTTTCTTTCTTTTTTTTTTTTGCTATTGGGGAATGATCCCAGGGGGCTTCTATCTCCAAGATACACCCTCAACCCTATTTTATTTTATTTTTATTTGGAAACAAAGTTGGTGAGAGTGTTGCTAAGTTGCTGAGGCTGACTTCAAACCTGAAATACTCCTGTTTCAGCCTTTGAAGTACTAGTATTACAAGTGTGAACCACAATGCCTGGATAATTTCACATTTTTAATAAGTAATTAATATAATAATTAAATGCATGTTATTTTAATAAGATGTAAAAATAACCTAAGCTCTAATTATGCCTTTAATTAGAAAATTATTTATGCTATGAAAAATTTAAAACCTTCTAACTTTCAATGTATTAAAATATTTTTAAAATTGAGGAATATGAAAGTGTGATTAATAGACAATTTTCCAGCCTTTTCTTCCCTAATGTTTTGAAATTTCAAATTTAAACAACAAAGATGAAACATTTGCAGTCTGCTTATAAATTAAAGTATAGATATACTATGGATTAAAGTAGTAGTTTGTTATTTCACATTTATTTAATTATGGCTAAAGAACAATACTGGCACTGGAGAACTTGTGTCATGGAAATATTCCTAGTAAAGAATTTTCTGATGCTAAGTTTACCTTGAAACAATTGACAGTAAGTTCGGAGCATTTCTAAGAACAACATTGTATTTGTTTTCTGAACATTTTATCTGTAATATCTTAATTCCCTAAAGCATCATTCTTATACTTTTTATTATTTCATGCCTATGAATAATTACTTGCCAAAGACATATATAATTTTAACCACTACTTTCTTATCTATGCTTAATACTTTTTATAAAACTTAATTATACACTTAATTATACAAACAAATATCCATAAACTTAATATGCTCAGAGATGAAAAAGTAATTAATGTATTTTTACACTTCATTGTATTAGACACATCCAAATTCTAACTTTAAATCAGTATGTATAGCAGAAGTCAGAAAGAGAAAAAAAAAATTCTTTTTTTAGTTTAAAACAGGGTCTCACTGAGTTGCTGAGGGCCTGGCTAAATTGCTGAGCTAGCCTTCAACTTGCAATCCTCCTGTTTCAGCCTCTCAAGCACTGGGATTACAGTCATTAACCACCATGGCTGGCTGTAAATTTGTTTTCTTAAAATAAATATAGTTCTAGAAAGTAGGGTATATAAATGTAATATATAATAGCATTTATATTATTTAATAAATTCTAGATTGCTATTTCATAACCATGCTTCTTTCTTTGCACGGTTGAAAATGAACATTGTGTATCATGTACTTTTTTAGGTTTCTAGGTATATTTGCTGATAACAATGGCAAGGATCCCTATCTTGTGATACTTGTATTGAAAAGGAGCATAGTCAGAACCTAAACTATTAATACATTAAAATTATACATTAATGTAGGATATCATATGAGTGATAAAAAAAAAGAAAGAAAAAAAGGGAGGGAGGAGAGGAGGGAAAAGGGCAATGAGAAAGGAGAAAAAGAAAAAAGAAAAGAAAAAGGAAAGGAAAGAAAAAAAGAAGAGGAAAGGAAAGAAAAGAAAAGAGTCAAACTAATGGGGATTGCTACGATACTAGCCAGGTGAGATCTAGTGTGATGGACAGTATTGGGGCTGTGAACACTCTATGTGTGGTGAGTAAAATTCATACTGTCTAGAAAGTGTTAAATGGCAAATATAATTAATTAGCTTGGCTATACTTTAAACTATTAATTTTTTCTTAAATCAATGTAAATAATGATTTCTAAAAGAAATTATTTAATCCCACAGACTCCTACCTCAAAGGTTATCCCTATCATTTTACTTTTCAAGTTCTAGAACAAAATACATATATTCAGAATAAGTTCTGATTGGCTTTAGATCAGCACTGAAGAGCTATTCCTGTTTATATATCACAATCTATATATGCCACAAGAAACTGAAACCTCTCCAAAATATTCCTGAGGATTACTAAACATTTTTCAAGCCCCTTGAACTATTGCTCTTGGTATCTCCCTAGGCACAGCATCAAGATTTTTTCATATTGAATTTCTCTTCCTGTAATCTTTTCTTCCAAGCATGAATACAAGCCTCGATCTGCTCCCAAAGATAAAAATAAAACTGCTTAGTATGCTATCATTTCTCAACACTTATCATATCAGAAGGGGAATTCT
This sequence comes from Graphiurus murinus, assembly GCA_004027655.1. Classification (NCBI taxonomy): domain Eukaryota; kingdom Metazoa; phylum Chordata; class Mammalia; order Rodentia; family Gliridae; genus Graphiurus; species Graphiurus murinus. The sequence continues at coordinate 532 of PVLC010034749.1, read as the reverse complement.
ATTGTAGGAAAAACTCTACTGAAACCAAGTTATAATTTAAGGTCCTCGTATCATCAATCTGGAAAAAATTATTTGGTCCTTCACACTGTCCTGTAAATAATTGTTTATTGATTCCATTGAATTAAATGTAACTTTTGAAACTAATATTATAGAAACTAATGTAATATTCTCTATTTGTGTTTAGTACTTCTTTGTCCTAGTAGACTGAAGGATTCAGATTTCCCTTTGCTTTCTAAGTTACATTAACTCATTGTGTTTAAGTCCATAATTAATATTGTTTTATCTCTGACCACATGTTTTACCCCATAGTATTTCAGAGACATCAAAGATGACAGACCAATGGAGCAGAATAGAAGACTCAGAAACAGACCCACAGGTTTACAGTCAACTGATTTTTGACAAAGGAGCCAAAAACATACACTGGAAAAAAGATAGCCTCTTTAACAAATGGTGTTGGCAAAACTGGTTAACCATATGCAGGAAAATGGAAATAAACCCCACTTTCTCACCCTGCACAAGAGTCAACTCAAGG
>PVLC010034748.1:0-16725 GCA_004027655.1 Graphiurus murinus | reverse complement strand
ACTAAATCAATTATTTATCATTAAACAGATTTACCAGTACAGTGATCTTCATCTGAGTTGTCCCCACAGTCGTCAATCCCATTGCACATTTTCTCAGATTGCAGGCATATTCTATTATTTCTGCATCTGTGAGGTCTTGTGGGTGGGCAAAGAAATTTGGCTGAAAAAAAAGAGAGAAATCAAAATAGCTGCTTTGAGAGTCCTGATTTATTAAGAACTCGTTTTGTTTGTCTTTCTTTTTTCTTTATTTTCAAATTCATAACCTAGCTTTTCTAAATACCTTTTATTGTGTATATTTCCTGTTGGTGGATAATAGAGAAATATACAATAATAAAAATTTCTGATTCAAGTTATTTATATCAATAGCAAATGAGTACACAGCCAAAGATCTTGACTGAATCAAGAAAGCAAGACAAACTTCATGGTCTCATTTCCTGATGCCTTATCTTAGCTGACTTCATGGGCTATACTAAATTATGTCTATGATTTACACAACATGGCAGGATGCTTAGCTATCTCAAAGAACAATTTCACACAGCATAAAAATTGAATAAGCTTATGTTATAGGGCCCAATTGTAAGTAGGCCATTCAGTGTGTGTGTGTGGGGGGGATATACAATATACCTGGGATTCTTACTCTGCCTGTATAAATGTTTATATTTGTATTTGAAACACACAGAGCAATCTTACTTACTTTCTGTGTGTGTGTGTGTGTGTGTGTGTGTGTGTGTGTGTGTGTGTGTGTGTGTAAAGAGAGAGAGAGAGAAAGACTGACTGACTCTTAAAAGGGACAACAATCAAAATGGAAGCCAGGGAATTTTATTTCTTCTATCACTACAAATTCTAAAGACTTCTACCCTAAAGCAGGAAATCTCTCTAATTATTCTACCTCTTTACATGTGGAGTTCTCCAGGACTGTTCTTGGTGACTTCATGTTCTTATTCTTGAATTCTTTGCTTAGATATTCTCTGTCATGCTCATTGATTTGCACACTGCTATATTCTGAGGCTTTAACTTCTCTATTTTTGGTAACTCAAAATTGATTATAGGACATACCCCGAAGAATTTCAAATTTGACAAGTTCACCTCTCAATTCTTTATCTTCCTCTGACACCCTTCTACCCAAGCATAAACTTTGTCTTAATTCCTTAGTTCAGTTAGTGACACATAGCCAGAAACCTGGGATTGTTCAAAATAGATTCCTGTGACTCACTTTCAACTCTTAAGTAGTTAGTACATTTTTTGTTGATATTGTCCCCAAAGTTGTCTTCTTGTATTCATCCCTAGCAGTAACAATCACAATAGTTCAACTCTGTTATCTCTTACAGAGAGATCTTAAATGTCTCCAGGTTCATTTCCCACCATCAGATCCTCACAACGCCATGAGAAAAATCAAGACAATCTTACTATCTCTTCTATAGTTCTCAATCACCTTCAGTAGATCATTTAAGACACTTTTTGTGGCCCACTAGATTTGTCCTTACCTTACCTTGTCCATACCATTCCTACAGAGTCATCCCTTGTCCCTTTGAATATTCTTACGGAACAATTTTGCTTCTTACACAGGCCGTGCCCTCCTTGCCTGCCCTCCTTGATTTAATTATAATCTGGTTCTTTTCCAAGTACACTCTCTCCCTGCTACATCAGTTTGGAATGTCTCATCGTTGCTTAAACTTCATGTTAGTTATCTCATGTTTGAATACATCCCAGTTTCCTTCCACTGCTTCCAGAACTTCATTGCCGCATTTTCACATTCTATTTTTTTAAAGACAATAAAACGTATATTTATTTTGAGCCTCAAACATTTAATCACACCTTTCTCTCACTGCAATTTTCTCAACAACTTCATGAATATCACTCCCTCTCTAATTTATTGAAGACTGTCTCTCATAACCTTCTTTTTTCATTTTATTTTCCTCTCCATTCAAATTCATTCCAGCATCTTGAATGACTTTAGCACTCACATGAGAAAACATTCAAATTCATTCCAGCATCTTGAATGACTTTAGCACTCACATGAGAAAACAATCAATAAATGAGCCTCTTAGCTCATTGAATTTTTATAACATTTTTAAATTAATTAATTAATTTAGTTAGTTAGCTAGTTTAGTTTATTCAGGCTACCACTCTCCTAGAAGGTTGTGGCCACTGGTGGGTTTCAACAAATTTCTCTTCTTGATGTAGCCAGTAACAGTTTCTGTTTCTTGCATATAAAAACATTAAATAATACACATGGTTATAGTCTGTATTTACAACTTCTTACAATGGCTTTATTTACCATTCATATAAATGTTCCAAATTCTGGCCACAATCCCCTGTATTTTAAGAATTTTACCTTAACCTGTCCCATCATAATTCCTCTTCAATTTTATCTGGGTTGGTCTATAGCCTATTGGTAAGTATATATATTTTTTTACTGTCCACCAATGTCTTGTTTTATATTTGTTTTCCTTTAAATTGATATTTACTGGTAACATATGCTATATCAAATACTGTTCTAAGTACTCTGTTTTTAATTTAATTTTATTTTTTTGTGGTATTGGGGATTGAACCAATGGGCATTCTATCTCTGAGCTAACACCCAGTCCTATTTTGTTTCTTGGTTTGAAACAGGATCTCACTCAGTTGCAGAGGGTCTTGCTAAATTTCTGAGGCTGGCTGCAAACGTGAGATCCTCCTGTCTCAGCCTCCCAAGCACTGGGATTACAAACTTGCACCACCATGCCCAGCTCTAAATACTCCTTTAAAAAAACCCTTTCTTCCCAATAATCTGCTTTCTCTGGTCCCTTTTCTTTTTTCATCTTAGCTATCTAACAAAACTCTTAAGTTAAATGAACAAAATCATCTGTTCTCCCAATGTCTGCATCTGGCAAGACGGAAAATATTGCAGATCATGATACTACGAGGCCAACTGATATTAGCCCGTAGGAGTATTTATCAATGCTACTTGGAACTTCCATGTATCTCTGTAGCCATGTCACTCATCTTTCTCTGCAATAATGATTCAAATCTACATTCTTGCCAAACTTCACTATATCAAAGTTCCACCTTCTGTATATGAACATACTTTCTACTGCACACACACACACACACACACACACACACACACACACACAAGAAATTTCAAAATGGACACTCCTAAATTTATCTTAATAAATATGTGCATATCTACCTGTATCTAGACATGGTCTATCAACTTATTTTAATAATTTTATTAATAAGGGTAGGAGAAAAAGTTATGCTTATAAAAGTAACTTTTTCACCTTGTCTGAATTTTTCCCTTGCCTCCTCAGAAACTACCACATTTTTCTTGAAATATGTTAATACCGTAATATCTTTGTTGTTACATCCTTTCTATTTTTCTTTTTTTAATTATTTCATGATCACTCACCTGAGTTTATTCTGGAAGCTCATATTAATTTACATGTTTAATGTTATTAGATATTATTTCTCATACTCCAAGATTGAATAAAATACTTTGTTACTTAGTTTATAAATTACCCTTCTTTTTCTTCATAGAACATATCACATTTTGTAATTATATATTTTTGTGATCATTAATATCCATCTTCACTGATTCTAAGCCCTTTTGTATAGAGTCCAGTCTGTTTCTCTCATCATTATATCACCCAAATTAATCACAGCCTCTAACTTAAAAAATATTATTGAGTGCATGAATGATACTTTTTCCCTTGCTAACATTTTGCCTATGGTGATTTTTAGTCAACATCCTACACAAATGTAACTTTCTGAATTCCCCTTTAGGCAGAGTTCATCTTATCCCTCTCTTCCATTTAACTTTTACCTTAATTGAAAAGTTCTACCTTTTAATTAATTCCATAATTGCTTGAAACACAGTGTATGGAAGTTATGTTGCTTGTCCAACCAAAATATGATCTCTTTGTCTAAAAAGAACCATGTGCTATTCATTTTTTAATCTCAGTTACTTTGTTCTACAACACACAATAGCTTGACTTACTTCGTATTGATACTGATGAATGAGAGAACTGTAAAAAAATTTAGACAGTCATTTTTTTTGTAAGTGTGTGGTACTGTGAATTGAACACAGAGGCATTCTTCCTCTGAGTTATACCCCCAGCCCTCTTTTATTTTCTTTTTGAAACAGGCTCTCACTAAGTTGCTGAGGTTTGCCTAGAATCTGTGATTCTCCTGTCTCAGCCTTCCAAGTACTGGAATTACAAGTGTGTGCCACCACATCCGGCTAGGTAGTCAGATTTTATAAGGCCTTCCAAGTACTCTATGTGGATTGCCCCTGAAAACAACTTTCTGGCACTCGAAGTGGTCCTAGTGGCTGGGCTCTGAAGCCCTAACAGTGTTAGCTGATCACCAAACATTTCCTATTCCATTCACTGGTTTTATGGTGAAGTGGAAAGGAATGGAAATACATTTAAATATGATTATATATACATATATATGAGTGTGTGTAGTTTATAAAATAGTACATTCTGTGTTATTGGTAGAAAAACTCTCATAACTTTATATAGTATGATTTATAAATAATTCAGTCTCACGTGATTCTCCAGAGCCTATTCCTAACATGATGCAAGCAAAGGAATCTCATCTATCATCAGCTGTTCCTGTGGAAAAAAGCTGTTTAAAAACATTGTCTTTTTCTCTTAAATCTCTTTAAAATTATAGTTGCCTCCTTGTTTAGTATGGTTTTACAATTATAATATCACTAGACAAATGTCATCAACTATCAAAAATATTATGTTGACTTGAAGTGTCAAATAGAAAAAAAAATTTTAAGTATATAAATCCAGACCATATTTTCATTAATTCACCTGACATGCTACTTAGATATATTTGAGATGGCAGTATATTTCCTTAAAGGTGGCACTACCTTTATTATTGGTAAGAAAGACTTTATTATTGAAAAGAAAGACTAAGAAGTTCATAAAAATAAAAGATATACTTTACTTAATGTTCTCAAATTGTACATTTATATTTATTCCTTGCATAAATGTATACCTAACAAATGCCAGTCAAGAGTAACTTAAATTTAGAGAAATTACAATTTTCTAAGAATTTCAAGGTTTAAATGTTAAATAATTCCTATAACACTTGTGATTATATGTTTGTGTGTGTGTGTGTGTGTGTGTGTGTGTGTGTGTGTGTGTATGTATGTGTGTGGTGGATATACCTAGCAACTTTATATTTATATATGCATATATAAAACATCTCTGAACAACCTTTATTGTGGGTAATTTGTGGTAATACATCATCTTATTATTCACATTTCCCCATTTACTTATCTGTTAAAATTGTTTTTAGCTTAAACCATCAATTTGGTGGAAGGCAAAGTCCTTATATGTTCCTCACTCAACCTGAAAGTTCAACTACTCTAAATCCTCCCAGACAGACCATAATCTGTCTTGTGAATAACACTGACATGTGCAGGTTTGGATTTGAAAGGCCTCTTCATAAAGTCATGAACTTTGAACAGTAATGTATTTATTACCTGGGTAAAAGCAGTATGTGGTTATACTTTATCTAGCTAACCCCAGGGTGATAGTGCTTGTGGTTCACCTCACCACATACTCATTCACTGTGGTACATCGGACCAGACGATGAGAGCACAATCTAGAGCCACGTGAAATGCCATACCACACATATCAGGAGCTTCATCAGAGTTGTCTCCACAGTCGTCCTCTCCATCGCACACCCAGAATTGTAGTTTGCAAAGGGAATTATTGCAAAGGAACTCATCAGCTCTACATATATTTCCTCCTTCATTTGAAACAAACAAATGAAGCAGAGTATTAGTACAGTCAGACAGCAGGAAATTTATCCTTCTCACTCTTTTCTTGCTTCCATATATTTGTTTCCTACATAATACTAAGAACAGGTTATGTCCAAAGGTTTTCTTAAAGGATACTCATGGCTAGCTGCTGTGTGCATATTTATTTCTATCACTATGAACCTCATTATGATGTACAATTACAATGCACCAGTAAAAGTTTAAAAGAGAAAAAATTAAAAATAAAAGTTTATTTTAATATGATGTCAAACATTTTTTAAAATGGTATTCATGGTTTGTGATTCAAATCATTCTCATATTACCCTCATACATATCCTATTTTGTTAAGGGAATGCTGAGAGATGTCAGAAGTTTTCCCAAGTCCAGTTTATGTGTCACTTACATAATTTTCATATTACTGAATGTAAAGATATTTAGTTTTAAAAGTATTATGTGTCAATAAAAGTGTATTTTAGATAGAAAAGATGCTCCTTAGCCCTATTAAGAATTTTGGCAGTATCTGAAATACTGATATACTGGCTCACTAAAAATTTAGAATAACTGATAAATGTTTCTATAGTTGCAGAGAAACAATTAATTTTCTAAAAACAATATCATTTTGACAATGTTATTTAATAATCTGTTTTTGTTTTCCTTGTAGAAGATATGCAGTAAGGCACATTTTTTTGAAGAGTTTGCATATTTTTTTACACATATAGATAAAATATCAGTAATGCAAGAATATCATAACAAAATTGTTAAGTATATCTACTGTGAGGATTGGCTTAACCGACTCCATTTTGTTCTTTACTTTTAAGCAGACCTTCGCCCTATTTAGTTGCAGTAACTTAGGACAAGTGGAAATTCCCCAACCACCCCATAACCGCTCAGCGAACCAGCTCTAATTAACCAACAGGAACCACATGGAAAGCTCCACCTGCATCCTGTTCTGAAAGTTGAAGATTTCCCTACCCCAGGACCAATAGGCCAGCCGCTTTTTTGAAATGGCCAATTACCTTACTCCCAACACCTGTGATTCCCCTTATGGTTTTAGCCTATAAAAGAACCCTTTTCTTCGAGCCAGGACTGCTGTTGTTTGAGCAGAGGACTGCCCTCTGCTCTGCAGTAGTCCGATCTCGAGTCCATTAATAAACTCCCTCTTTGTGTTTTACATCGGGTGTATGAGTGATTCCTGGGCTGGGTACCGGAGACCCCGAAAACGAAGGATTTCACTATCATATGCAAAAGTTCCAAAGAATTAATGAATACGGGTTATATGTCTGGAGAGAGAGAGTAATAATATACAGTGGTGATTTCAATGATTGGAAGTTAGAGTTGGATTTTAGAATGAATATACCGGTTGTGGTTTGGACAATTTGGAAGTGAAGATACAGAGTAAAGGCAAGAATGGACAGGAGAAAATTGAAGAGGTATTGCAGTGATTCAGAAAAGAATTGATGGTCCCTTGATTTAGAGAAGCTGCATTTGAGAGATTTTATTTTATTTTTTGAAGGCTTCATGAGTAATTTATTCCATTTGAAGTTTTGCTCTTTTAAAAATTTTTTTTTAAAGTATAAACCTTTTCATTTCCTCAATCACAATTTGAACAACTCAGTGTTATGGCATTCGGCAGCAATAGTGTTTGTTCCTCATTCTTTTTTTGTCACGTTAAAAAGAAAAGAAATTGGACCATTTAAATGTTACTGCTAAACAACAACTTTAAAAACATCCCTTCATAAAGTGACCAAGCTATTTTGAGAGGGTTGATGCTGACATATCCAGTAATGACATTAAAATTTGTAGTTTAAACTCAGTAACTTTAAGGTCAGCAGATCCAGTTTACTTTGAAAACGAAAGCTATTTTAAAACTTCATGAATACATCAACCTGAGGAGTATTTTAGGTCCCAAATCCAGTCTTTAAATTTGTACTCCACAAAAAAGAAAATACATATATAAAAATTTAAACCACAGTTCTGATCCCATTATAAGACACCAAGAATAACTAAAAGTTTAAGATTTCCAGCTGATTGGAGGTGAGGAGGACAAAACGAAAATATGTGTCAAAAACATTTTACCTTAATTCAGACAAACTAAAATCTTAAGAGGAAACCCAGACCAAAATATTATTCATGCAACATTAAATGTATTAATAGACTAATATTCAATGCTATAGTGAATGAATAGCAAATTATATGATGAATACCATTTAAAAACCTCCTTTTAATCTCTTCAATTTGAACATTTTTAATAATGCAACTTAGTATTTTGATATTACAGTATTAACATTGCGACCCAATGGCTAGGTGCATGGAATTGTCAAAGGATAGTGAGCAGTCAGGCATGTTATTTCAATTTGGGTTTTTGTGTGCATCATTTGGTGGATGTTGGTATTATTCAATAAATAAAGGAAGACAGCAGGAAGAGCAGGCTTAGGAGAAATAATAGTTCATTTCATTTGAGGTACTGGTAGACAACCAAGTGGTAATGTTTAGCAGGCTAGTGAATGGATATATTGGCCTAAAATATAAGAAAGGTTTCTGTGCTATTTATACTTGTACCTAGAAATGAACAGGATATAGTTATTATTTGATGTTTAGATAAGAACACAGAATAAGCCAACACTTAACAATTCAAAGATTAAGACAGAGTCTCTTGGAAAGATGAAGTTTTAACTAGTTAGAGACATATTTGGAAAGAGTGGTTATTCAAGAATATGTAGGATAAGTGTTTTAACTAGAAAGTTAGCACATTTTAATAATACTGAGAGAATGTTTAGCAAAGTGGTAGTGGGCTTAGTTAAATCATTGTGGTTGGTTATTTAATAAAATGAAAAAGCATATTAGACAATGCAGACATATCTTTCCAGAAGTCTGGTCATAAAGAGGAGGAAGAGAAGAGAAAGCCAAGTAGGTGAACTTGGTTACTTGTGTATGGAAAAACAAATGCCTGAACACATTTAAATGCTTCTGGGAATGATTCTGCAGACAAGATAAATTTCAAAGCACAGGAGACAGCAAAGGTAATTGTATAATAACTTCCCTAAGAATCCAGAGTGTAAAGGACTTGAGATCTAAAGCAAAATAAAAGAGTCATAGACTGGATGTGAGCCATGTCTTCTGTCTTAAGAGAGAAGAAGAGAGAAAGCCACATAGATATGGGTAGATTTGTTAATTTGGTGGCCAGATATTGAAAAGGCCTCATGATCTTGGTGATAGATTTAAGAAATAGTAAACTCTAAAACACCTGATATGATAAATGATAGAGAGACATAATTAGGGAAAGATAGGTACATTGCTTAGGAACTTGAGTGTCAGTTAACCTGAAGACTAAGTGTTTATACAGATATTAATATGAGCAGTTATAAGATTTTCTGCCAAAACACTTAGCAGAACTGAAACAGCCTACACTGGCATCTCTTAGATACACTGAGGTACACTGAACCCTAAGATACAGACAATGACAGGTCCTCAGGGAGTGCACCGAGCTCACCATCACATATGAGTTTCTGACAATCCCATATGCATTCAAACTTTTGCAAGTCTGAGGTCTAAAATACTATAAACAATCTAAAAAAATCCTCAATTACCAAAACTGATATAACATATGCAGTTTTTAGAATGAAAGAAACTAAAGACATGAATATGAGTTTGTCATGAATGTTGCCTTCATTCAAAATTAAAATCCATAGACTATGAAGGTTAGTCCCATTTTTCCAGAATAAAGATTCTAATGATTAATTCTCATTGCATGTTCTATTTTACAATGGTTTAAATTCAAATGGAATTTGTGAACTCCTGACACCCTGTGATTATTTTAGGAAATTCTATTTGTAGCACATCAACCTTGTTAAAAGGAAAAAATTAGTTCCCTAAGGTATTGCATTAGATAACATTATAATTTTCCCCATAAGAATGTTGGACATGCCACTGTTTTTTATTAAGAAGTGAAATATAAATCAAATAATAATTGTAACAGAAAGGCAAAGGTTTTGTTATAACCTAAAAAGACATCTTGTCGTATGGTAAACAATTTGCATTTCAAAAAATGCATCATGGGGCTACTGCATCTCAATTAAAATGCTCTATTTTGAAATGGCATGAAGCACACCCAAACAACAAGAGAAGGTATAATTTAAAGAGATTGGATGGATTAAAATTCTAGTTTCCTAGTCATATTCTTGATCAGCTCAACAGGAGGGTATTAGAAAAATAGAAAAATATATGTTAATTAACAATGGCATGTCTAAATTATAGCTGAACCCTTGTAGGTTCATAGAAATCTGATCAAGTGCATCACAGAAAATAAGCACCTAGAGTTCTCATCTTAATTTGGGTTGAGAGAAGCTTTAATATATGATAATATTTTATAATTTACATAAGTAGTTTACACATTTCAAGCTGATGATTACTGAAAAGAATACTTCTCAGTTTTTTCTACCACAATTGCCATAAGTAGAGTAAAGTTTGAAAGGTCAGGCCAGAATGAGCACTGAGGTTCATGGAGACTGCTTTATTTTTAAATGCAAATGTTTCTTTTATTTCCATTGGGGGTTTTGAAGTAAACAAGTAAAATTTTCTCACTTGGAAAATGTGCCAAGCAGAGCCTACAGCTTTCTTAATTTCCTGGCCCCAATACTAAGCTCTTGTTAAATCTTATGTACAGATTAAAGATGAGCAGAAGTGAGATTAAATAAAAGAGATGTTTATTCTGGCATCCATTTCCTTAAAGCTTTGAAATGTATTTATCCAACACCTAAGTCACTTCCTGAGAATAAATTAAGTACAAAAAAGCCAAACTTTGTCATATCTTAAGGAACATCTATTGAGGATCAAATACTTCAACCATCAGGGTGCTTCATTGGAACTTACTTAGCAGCAAAGAAACTCAAGTGGAGTTTCTAGAAGTGTGAGTGAAGAGGAGAGTAGGGCTTTCTAATTGTGAGTCATAAAATTAAAGACTCTATACTTTTTTGGGGGGGATGCTGGGGATTGAACCCAGAAGCATTCTACCTCCTAGTTATACCCCCAGCCCTTTTTAAAATTTGGAAACATGGTTTCCCAAATTTGCTGAATCTTAATAAATTACTGAGGCTGGCCTTGATCCTGTGATCCTCCAAAGAACTGGGATTACAGGTGTGTACCATCATTTATTTATTTATTTATTTATTTATCTCTTTCTTTTTTTTCAATAAAATTAACCATCTAGTAGAATCCTTGTAGATCTGAAAGACACTTCAGATTTTCCAGTTTGGCTAGCATATGATAAAAGGAGTAGCAGAATATAAAGTTGGAAGGTATAATGGAATCATCACTCACTGTCATTTTGAGGGGTCCAATGTAACCAGGGAACCTTGAGTAAAGATTGACATAATCAGTTGCAATTAAATAAGAAAAAGTGGCAACTGTGAAGGGAATGCTTTATAGACCAGTTAGGTAGTACCACATAAGCCCAGACAAGAAGTAATAGAAGACTGAGCTGGACTAGTTGCATGATTGAAATTGAGGATGGAGGTTATGAGGTGGAGTGACATAATTGTCATCCCTAAGTCTTTGAAAATAAGCAAATAAGCAGTTGCTGTCACGATGTTTGTTGTATCTAATGCAAATGTAAGAACTTAACCAAAGGTGGAAACAACCATCACAGACATTTAATCTTTGATTGTTCTCTGTAACATACTGCATATTCTCAAGAAAATCAAAATTTAATTTTTTTCTGAAAAATAACTCTTTATCAGCTTTGCAATGGAGATGTTAATCATAAATACTGATCTAATATTAGGAAAGTATGAAACATTTTTCCTTGAGTGACTAAGCATTTAAAGAAGTAAATATTTTAGATAGATCTAAACTGAGTCCATTTTCAAATGCATCATGTGTTGATACCTAGTATCACCTCTGGAATGCAAAGTCTATTGAGAGACTTTTGTAAGCCGTCACAATAAATTGTACATTTAATTGCATATTTCACAATATGAAAATGAGAATTGCATAATTTGTGATCATTTTAAGCTTTTTCAACACACAATTTCCTTGCTTTAATTAATTATCACTTAGTCAAAATAGTAACAATCACTGCTTTTAGTGTGATGATTTACAATGAAAAAGTAGTTACATGTCTGAAAGTGGTCTCCATATAGCTGTAAAATAATATGTTACAAAATTGAAAATTGTCTTCCCAATTACAAAAAAAAAGATCATTTACTCAACAATCCAGCAAGAAGGAAAGTTGAGGCACCTATAATCTTTATATCATGTAGCATATGAATGTATACAATATAGTATGCCATATGTTTTTCTTGTTCAGAAGATGGCAAGCAATGTGGAAACGAATCATACAAAGAATACAGAAAGTAATTTCACAGAAATTACTGCAGTGACTGTCCTTCATATATTCCCATTCCTGACCCTGCACCTAGTCTGAAAACACCCACCTGCTAGGTACTCAATAAACTCTTGCTCTGAAGTCATCTTTGTCACTCACAGATTGAGAGATATTCTATCTTAAAATGCCTGGAATTTTGCTGATTTAGAACAGTGTGTTACATAATGTAACTAAAAAGAACATCAGGAGTCATCTAGTGACCCTCTCCTCTGGCTCTAGCACACACTGCTTATTCTACCCAACACCTTCACCTCAGTCCTCTCACTTATGGGCACATATGAATACCTTACCTCTGTCACAGTTCTCTTCATCACTGCCATCCACACAGTCCTGCATCCCATCACACAGCCATCTAATTGGAATACAGTGGGCTTTATTTTTGCATCGAAACTGATCTTCCTTACATGCAGTCACACAGTCCATCTGTGCAAATACAAATGGGCACTGCAGTTTTCATTAATGATCATGATACAGTCAGAAGCAAAACAGGCATGCAGCTTATAGTACTGGAGAATCGCTACAGAGTGGGACTTATTTTAGTTTCACTGAATGAATATAACCTTTGCAGATGGCAATGGGCTTTGATATGCAGATAGTATGAAGATTCGGGTATTTTCTGAGATTACTGTACTCAGTATATGAGTCTAACATTTTATACAGTGCTCTGTGTCTTTATTCTCATTGCATTTGCTTTCCCATTCCTGGTTCATGTAATTCAAAAGATTTTAATCAAACAATAGATTTTACCTCATCTGAACCATCGGCACAATCATATTCTCCATTACATTTCAAAGAAGCTGAAACACATCCTCCGCTGGCACATATATATTCACTTGAAGAGCATGTAGGAGAAGCTGAATACAATTATAAAGTTAAGACTTAGATAGAGTAAAATCAATCAATAGTTTGGGATATACATATTTGAAAATATGAATTCATTGATTATAAAGAATATATTATATTACTTAAACTGATTCAACAACTATTATTTAAGATTCATTTAAATGATGCTTTACAATATTAATGCATTATATTCAGTATAGTTCAATGGTATAATAACCTGTGCAGTAAGGCTAATTTAGCTCATTAAGGGGGGAAAAAAACCTCAATATCTCCCATCCCTTTGATTTTGAGTTTTGCACAATTTCAAATTATTTTAAAAGACAATATATTGTGTAAAGTGAAAATTTTGGCATGATCTCAGGTCCAGTGATATCTATTTGGCTTTGTTGAAATATACGTAATATTGAAAAAGTTTTAAGAAGTTCATTGTTTTTGATGTTTTATACATGAGTATATGTGTAGTTAATGGAGCATATAGGAATTATAATATGCCTTTATGACGCATAAAATAAAAGCAAGGAAATAAGCAAATTACTATTACTACTAAGTCTAACTAATTAACATAAAATTATGATATCTGTTTTTGTGGATTCTAGGCTTGCATTGAACTCTGGGGTTCCGATCTTGTATTAGATCACTATATGGCTGAAAGTACTTGTTTAATGACTTTGTGGTCTGAGTTGCTCAGTCTAAGAATGCTAAAAAGCTTTTTCTTTGAGTTTTCATTTCTTTTAATTGGTAGTATTTGTCTAGGGAATCTGTATTAATAAAAAGTCTAAGAACCCATCTGGATTTGGTAAGAAAGAAAGATGTGGTCAATTAGCCATATGGTACACTACTGGGGAATGCCTTGTTTATATGTTACTCTGAGCCAATCTCTCAAAGTATGTTTTTATGGTTATAGACAGAAAATGGTATAATTTTCTCCAGTAGTTTTTATCAAAGAAAATGTAATTAAAATACCTAAGTAAAAAATTAAATGTTTTAATGGGCATATTTATAGAATGATGTTAAAGGAACAGAAATGCATAAGTTAGATGAATTTTTTCTGTACTCTAGTTTTGCTTCCTATTTTTATTTTGACTTTGGCAAAGATACAAATACAAATAAAACACTTAGATTTCTTTGTAGTTGGCACATTGAAACTACTGCATTCTGTTTTATATCTTCAATTTCCATAACTGAACACTCGACTTTTATCATACTTATGATTTCAACATATTTCATTTTGCTATTTGGCAAAAAAATACCAAATGGTGTGATAAGACATAGAAGCCAGAAAATCAAATTCAGCCAAATAATTTTTGGATATCATATATATATATAATTATCATATCTGCCAAAACACTTTTGAAACATATGAAGGGCATACCAATTAATTTATCATCAGATATTTCAGATTATTTCTTAAAAACAGTAAATAAGTACATGTATCTCCCTCTGTTTTCTGAGTATCACTGCTTAAATTTAAATTCTACCCAATGTAAGTGTCAGCTAAGGTAAACCCACTCCGATTGTCGCACCTGGCTCACAGTTTTTCTCATCTTCTCCATATTTACAGTCTTCATGGCCATCACATTTCCATTTTGCAGATATACATTGACCGTTGGCACACTGGAACTGATCTTTGGAACAACTAGTTTCACAATTTCTCTGTCAAATGCAACGCAGACATAATTATAATTAAAATTCTTAGAAAAATATCTACCAACCCCAAAGACAACCGGAAGACATATGTGCAGAAACTAAGTGTAGAAGTCACATCAACTGCACATGAGTGGCTTAGATGGTCATACATACTTTCAGCCCACAACTGTGTAACAGAATTATAATAATTTTCCATTTCATTTATCTCTGTGGGTCATAATAAAACAGGGAAACTGAATAATAACATAAATTCCATGACTTCATCATATTTAAATTATTCTTGTATCATTCTCTAATAGATAATGAGGTAATGATATTTTAATAATTGTAAGTGATAAAAAATCGTGGGAAATAAAAACGTTAAATTATTTCTAAGCAATTTTATCCAGTTCACTAAGGCTTAGGGTGGAGGTAAGAAGTGGAACATAAAATGAACAAGAATCCCAAGGCAAATCTCTTTTGCATTGGCAAGACTTCTAGTGATCTTTCCCTTCTTTCAATCTCTTTCCCTCTGTACTGGTCCTTCCACAGCTTTAGCTACTGCTCACAAATTGCCTTCTCTCCTCTGACATTTATTCCTAAAGAACTGTGAAATGAGCTGTCACAATTGTCATTTCTGCAATGCTGTCCACAGATTTTATTTGGAAGTCAAACAGGATAGCAGATTTACCTTTGGGGAACTTTCAGTTGTGTGTGTGTGTGTGTGTGTGTGTGTGTGTGTGTGTGTGTGTGTGTTGGGGGACCAGGAGTAATGGGAATGGCACCCAGGGGCATTCTAACTCTAAGTACATCCCCAGCCTTTATTTTTTATTATTATTTTTTTATTTTGAAGCAGATTCTTGCTAAATTACTACATGCTGGCATCAAAACTGTGATCCTACAGGCTCAGTTTTCCAAGTGTTGAAATTACAATTATGCACCACCACTCCCAGTTTTGATTCTTTATATGAGATAAAAGGTTCAACCAGAAACTCAGTGTCTTGGGGTCTGAACACAGGTTGAAGATGTGTTGTTCCATCTTCCTGAGATAGTATTTTTCTCTTGTAAAGCATTGTCTATTCTTGTCAACTTGTACTTGCCTACACCATCCACCAAAGGCGCCATACTCTCACTGCTGTGTTTCTCATAGGCAGTAGAGCATGTGCAATTACAACTCACTATTTTTCCCAGTGTCATGCCCATGTAAGGAGAAAGAGTTTACTTCCTAAATTTCTGAATTTTTTGATTAGACTGCCAGCTATCTAATCAATTACATTCTTCCTTTCTTTTCCCAAATATTAAATATTTACCATTTGCTAGGGACTTTCTCAGGTAATAATAAAAGAAATTCAAAACTTATATCATGAGTTGATATACTTTTAGATTTGCATGAGACTAACATCGAAATCAATTGCAATAAAATAGACTAATTGCCAAGAGAAAAGAAAGTGAAGCTTCTAAACAAACCATCACAGAGGAAGTTTAATCAGAAATAGAACAACACTTCAGATAGAGGTCTAATATCTAGGATATACAAAGAACTCAAGAAAATCGCAACTAAGAAAGCAAATAACCCAATCAAAAAATGGGCAAAGGATCTAAATAGACACTTCACTAAAGAAGAAATACAAATGGCCAACAAATGTATGAGGAAATATTCCACATCATTGGCAATCAGGGAGATGCAAATCAAAACTACCCTGAGATTTCACCTAACTCCAGTCAGAATGGCAATCATAAAAAACATGAACAACAACACCTGCTGGCGAGGGTGTGGAGAAGTGGGAACCCTATTACATTGTTGGTGGGACTGCAAACTTGTGCAACCACTGTGGAAAACAGTATGGAGGATCCTCAGACGAATGAGAGTGAACCTACCATATGACCCAGCAATACCACTACTGGGTATATATGCAAAAGAATGGAAACCAAATTATCAGACTGATGCATGTGTATCTATGTTTATAGCAGCTCAATTCACAATAGCCAAACTATGGAAGCAGCCAAGATGTCCAACCACAGATGAATGGATTACAAAACTATGGGATATGTACACAATGGAATTTTACTCAGCCATAAAGAAGAACAAAATCATGTTCTTTGCAGGGAAATG
>PVLC010034747.1:0-16844 GCA_004027655.1 Graphiurus murinus | reverse complement strand
CTCTGCTGAGATCTGTAGTCCCCAGCCTCATGAGGACTAAACATTGAATAAGTACCTCTTCCTTCATCTATATTAAGTGGTTGGGTCTTTAGATTATGGCTGTGAGGATGCTGAAAGATATAGCTCCTTACTACAAAATCTAAAACTCTCTAATTTGCACTATGAGGCTCCTAAAGTTGTTCCTTTCCTGAGTCACCTTATGCTGTTTCTTTCCATTATTTTAGTGATTTCAGTCAAGCTGACTTCGCCAGTCTCAGAATGCTACTTTCTGATTTCCTGATCCTTTGCACGTGGCACTTGTCCCCATTTACACACACATATATGTGTGTGTGTGTGTGTGTGTGTGTGTGTGTGTGTGTACTAAGGTCATGTACTCAAATGACTTTTAAAGGATTGCATTTTGGATGCACAGTCATGTATCCCAAACATACAAGCCCATGCCACACATCAGTATCCATAAAGCTACATTAGAAGTCTTACACTTGTTGCTATTTTAGCACTTAACACTGTAGTGAATTGCTTCCTCCAACATACTTAAAATAAACCAAGATAGGAATTCAAAAAATAGTTGTTAAATAGTTTAGATCAATATATTATGTGAAGTGGGTGAAAAAATAACAACAAAGGAAAGAGCTCTCTTTATTGAAGACAATTTTGGAAAATTTAATGGTTGATAAAAGTATATTGTAAATATATTGTATCTACCTGGATAATTGAAGATAATCTATGTTGAAGTCATCTGATTAGCAACCTTAATTCCAACTGCAATCTTAATTACATTTGCCAGGTAATGTGCTATATTTACTGGTTCTGGATGTTAGGATGTAAATATCTTTGGGGGACAATTATTCTTTCTAACACAATTACTTTGGAACATTAAGAATAGATCTTGTAAATTAGATTATTGTAGATTACCATTCAGGTTCTATGTCACTATATTTTTTCTTACAATTTTTTCATAGTCTGATTCTTTATTCAACACTGAAATAAACCAGTTTGAATGGATATCCTATTTTGATTCTTATGTGTGTTATAGTTAATGTTCACTTCTGTGTATAAATGATTAATGAAGGTGGAGTTTAGAAGCAATTAGAAATCAGGTAAATGTACAATACAGTTACAGCCAAATGCCCAGAGGTAACCAGTCTTCATTACCTCCCTCTGTGTTTCCTTTCTCTTAGCCCCAAGACTGAAAGAGAAAAATGTTTACTGCAACACAGAGGCTTCAGTAAGCAAATTTAACTGAATACATGTATACCCCATGAGATTTCCGAGATTTTAGAAAATGAAGAGAAGAATGGGCAATAAAAAACATTGATCTCATGCTGCATTCACTGTCTTGACTTTTGTAAATGGCAATCTAAAAAGACTAAAAAACGTCAGATTAACCATAGTAAGCTTAATATAAGCTAGCAATTTTAAGTAGCATATACAAATGCAAAGAGTTTTTACATGTTGAGTATTAATTAGCTATTTCTCAAAGCTATTTTGTTTCTGAGCAAATTATTCAGATACCTGATTGTAATTTTGGCAACAAGACAGGAGAGTAGTTAGTTAATAAAACCTCTTTTTGTTATGAAATTTAGTTTCATGTCACATAGAAAATGGCAAGATGTCAATTTTATATCAGTAGTGAGTGGAAAGATAATGTGCTTATTGCTATTAACTATATTAAATAACGTGTGTTGCTTTTTTCTTTGCTAACACAGTGTTTCTCTTTTAAAGATTATTATTATCATTATAATAATATTTATTTATAATAATATTTATATAATATTTATAATAATTATTATTATAATTAATAATAATAATAATAATTATTATAATTATTATTATTTGCTATCTACACTTCAATTTTCCTTTTCTTTCTCTGGAATAAAACACAAAGAATATATTAATAAGAACTGAGATAAAACTTCCTGAATTTCTAAAAAAAATGAAGTCAAACTTCTGGGTATTTTACAGCAGACATAAATTTGTATTTCATTACTTTCCACTTAGAAAACATCTTCAACTTGGAAACATCTTCTCTTGCTCATTGGCTCTCCATCAATATCCCTATCCCCATTGAAAAGATTGGCTGAGTCATGACACCTTCAGGTAGCTTCCTCCAAACCTTCACAACTCTGCCTTTGACTGATCTTCATCTACTCCTACATGGACTACCCAGAACCCTGCATCCCACTGTGAAACACAAACACAGAGGCTCAGATATATACCTAAACATGCACACACATCCTGCACATCACTGTCCCTATAGCTAAGTTAGAAGTCTTGTTCTTGTTGCTATGTGAGCACTTAGCATTATAGAGAAATGTTTGTCTTCTCCAACAGACTAGTGCTACACTTCAGTAGGAATTCAATAAGCAGTTCTTGAATAACTTAGATAAATACATCATTGGAGATAGGTGAAGAAAAAAACAAAGGAAAACATTCTCTTGAATGAAGAAAATTTTGGAAACATTTATGATTTATAAAAGTTTATTGTGTAAGCTCGGGGCTGTAGGATGACTCTCTGATACAATTTCTGTTCACTCTATTCTATTCAGCTAAGTTGTTTTTAACCAGCTTCTATCAGTGATTTATATTTGTTAGTAAACTGTAAAACTCTAATGCTAAAAAGAAGAGAGTTATTACTTACATGAATACCAAGAGGCTGCCTATGGAATGATTCAATAAAGATAAGATACTTAAGTGATATTGCTGCTCAATTATATGTGATACAATTTTTTAAATTTAAGAACAAAAATAATTAAAAGATAGATGTAGAAACTATGGAAGATGCATGAAAATTGGAATTAATCTAAGAAAATTTGTGCTAGTTACTAATAAAAGTATATCCTCATGAAGAGGCCTTTCCTCTACACTAGAAGTTTAGTAAATGCATATTTAACAATATAAAAAGTTTTGATTATATACATTTATATGATAAAAGCTTTTTATTTAACAACTGCTTGTACTAACAGGCTAGTTAAATGAAATGACCCCAAATCTTTTTAATTATTATTTTTGTGTGTGTGTGTGTGGTACTAGGTATTGAACTCAGAGGCATTCTATCTCTGAGCTAAACTTCCAGCCTTATTTTACTTTTTACTTTGAAACAGGGACTCACTAAGTTGTTGAAGCTAGCTGTGAACCTGTGATCCTCCAATCTTAGCCTCCCAGTTACTGGGATTATAAACTTGTGCAGCCATGCCTGGCTGACCTCTGTTCTTTTAAATAATAATTTTGCTATCGTGCGAATTTGTTTATCTTAAACATCATGCAAATTATTGATTTTGGGTTTCCTCCAGTTATAGATCTTTCCTCAGTAAATGAATAAAGAGAAGTAGATTATTCTTCATGCTTGGAAAGCATACTAAAATTATATACTTTTTAAATATGAAATGAGCTTTTTAGATTATTATTATTATTATTATTTGCGGTACTGGGGATTGAACTCAGGGGCATTCTACCTCCGAGCTACACCCCCAGCCCTGTTTTTTATTCTTTATTTTGAAATCGAGTCTCACTAAGTTGCGGAGTGCCTCACTAGGTAGCTGAGGCTGGCCGCGAACCCGGATCCTCTGGTCTCAGCCTCCCAAATGCTGGGATTACAAGAGTGCGCCACCACGCCCGGCAGCCTTTTAGATTTTCATTACAAAAAAGATGCTAAATTTTATGAGGCTGCATATTACATAGATTAAGGGAGTAGAATTTGATGCCTAAGTACCGGCTTTCAGTTCTGATACAGCTTGGCAAGATATTTACCTCAGCTTCAATTTATTTATTGGCATAATAAAAATAAAAAATAGGACCTACCTTGATTGCTGCAAAGTTTAAGTAAACTAGTGTACCTAGACTAAATGGAATGTCAGTTTGTATATACCATGCATATGTTACCTATTATTAACAACGTGATTTTTTAAGGTATTTCAGGTAATTAGTTGTTATGTCAAAAGAAGAACTCATATCTCTCTACTATGCGATGTTAATAAGATATTATATGTAACATCTAATTATGACTGCTTTTGAATAAATATAATTACTATTATCATGAGATATATTAAATTCTAAATCTTTCTATAGAATGTTATGCTATTTTTGAAAGTGTAGCACAATTCATATTAGCCAAAGTATGGAACCAACTCAAGTGTCCATCAACAAATTAATGGATCACAGAATTATGGGATATAAACAACATGGACTTCTAGTCAGCAATAAAGAAAAAAACAAAACTATGTCATTTGCAAAAAAATGGATGGAACTGGAGAACATCATGTTAAGTGAGATTAGCCAGTCACAGAAAGTGAAGAGCCATATGTTTTCTCTCATATACAGAAGCTAAAGAGCAATCTGGATGCAAGAGGGACTTTAGATAATGGAGGAAAAACTCCAGTGGATGCAGGAAGGTGCTTTAAGGAAGGTTGGAGAGGGGAGAATCAATGAAAGAATTACTACCACTAGCATTATATGCATGTGAGAATACCAATGCCCATCTCAATATCCTAAATGGGGAGTAGAGAGGGAAAATCCACCAAGTTCTGTTAGCATGTATGTCACTATCATTACGAATACATTGTGATATGAGACTATAATACACCAATAAAAGCATTTAAAAAGATTGAGTACTGGAGACAGAATTAGGGAGTGGTGACAAACATGAAATGCTCACATGTCTATGGAAAGAGAGCACCAAAAATTAAAGACTTTCTAGTTTTATACAGTAGTAAGTAAGTCTTGCTTTCAAATGCATACTACTAAGCTTTATTTTCTTCCTTTCTTTCTCTCCTTCCTTCCTTCCTTCTTCTCTTTCTTTCTTTCTCTCTTTCTTGTTCTTCTTTCATTTTTGGCACTGAGGATTGAGCCCAGGGGCATTTCTACCCCTGAATTAAACCCCCAGACCTATTTTATTTTTTTTTATTTTGAAACAGGGTCTTACTAAGTTCCTGAGGACCTTGCTAAGTGGCTGAAACTGTCCTCAAAATTGCAATCTTCCTGTCTTAGCTTCCAAAATTCTGGGACTATAGATATGCACCACCAAGTTCAACAAGCTTAATATTTTTAAAATCACCGAAGTTCCTGTCTTCCAGGAGCTTAAAAGAAGAACTAAAGTAAACTAATGTACACACATACATAAATGCGAAATATAAAGGAGAATACCTGAGGGAGTTATTTCTTCTGTAACTATTGTGTTTCTGAAAGGTCTTTTTGTTATATTTAGTTTTCTCTATAGCTGGTCACTGATAGTCATGAATCTAGCTGTAAAGGAATAAAAAAATCTCATTTTGTAATTCATACATGAAACAATATAGGTTATGACTTTGTAGTCAAATAATTTATGTAGTAAGGACTATTATGTGACTCATTCATAATTAAAAAGCTATGGGGTGTTATCCTTCACCAACTAATTCAAGTATGCTTCATCCTCCTACAGCTATAAAATAGCTGTAACAAGAGATACATCCTGACTTTATGAATGATATGTGGACATTCTACTGTAAATTTTGTGGAATATTATCTACTAAGCCAGAGAAATATGATTGATAGAGAACTGTAGTTAATCCTTATCATTTCCTAACAAAGTAGAAGTAGGATTTTGTAGTTTGTAAAGGAAACTCTACTTAGAAAATTCTACTTTGGGAATGAGTTAGTGTTATTTTCAGAGCTTTATATTATTGCAAATTAGACATATTTATACTACTTAACATAAGCTGTAAGAGTACCTAGCAATTCTTCCTACTTAGTGGTTAACACAGCAAACACATGACACCCAGGATGAATTATTGAATATTCTGGGACATGTTTGCTGAAGCTTGTGCAATAACTGGATCTATAATTAGGTTTGGGAAAACTCTCAGGGACATGGGCTCTCCTGGATTACTTCCCATTGATTTACACACTTTTGGAACTCTTTCTTCAGGCAAATAGTGGTAAAATTCAGCCCTTGGGGATGATCAGGCTTACTTAATTAGCTAGTATTCTAAAATTTTAAATTATTTTTTCTATAAATCTGCCATCAGAAAATGAATTACTTCTCAATTTAGGAAAAATAATAAATCAATTAATACATAAACCTCCTCTCCAAAGGCTTCCATCTGAGGTACAAAGGTTGTGATAAATATTTTAAACTTTGTAATTATCAAAAATGCTATACTGTAATTTACTGGTCATGTAGACTTTCAAGTCAAGTTGCCTCTGTGTTACTTATTTTAAAAAAGTTGTGTCAAATAATATGCAACCACATTATAAGAATATTTTATAGTCATGTTGAAAAGAGTAATCATAATAAAACATTGCTATAATTTGTAAGCATCAATTTCTGTGGCAGATGTATGAATCTCATCATACTTACACTTTATAATTTTTATTTCATATAACTAGATTCTTCAAGTATTTCATACTGCATTTAAAAATAAAAAATGTTAAATTACATAACAAAGTATAGCTAATACATTTTTGTGGGGTATCTTTTTATATTCATCCTTATTCAGTGTCTTTGTTGTTGTTGCTGTTGAGCTGGGGATTGAACCCAGGTGCATTCTTCCTGAGTCACAATCCTAGCCCTATTTTATTTTTTATTTGGAAACAAGATCTCTCTAAGTAACAGATATTTTCACTAAATTGCTGAGGCTGTCCTCAAATCTGCAAGCCTCCTGTCTCAGTCTCCCAAATACTTGGATTATAGGCATGTGCCAACATGCCTAGCCTCAATGTCTCTTCTTGAGGAGTGTCTCTGTGATGGACAACTATATATTCTGCCTCACAGAACTGAGTAGAGCTCATGCAAACTTCCTGGTATGCCTTAGTCAATGAAATGTGACCAGAAGTAATGTATGTCACTTCTGTGCAGAAGCCTTAAGAAATAGTGTGTGCCACCCTTTTGCATTGCCATAAGAGTTGCCAACAAAACCTCCTCCCTCAGGGCACGGTAGTGAACATGAAGTGGAATGAAGTTATAGTCAGCTAAATATGTGCATGTAATAAACGCTGAACAGGAAGCCTCTTTGTCAGCCATTTAACTATGGGAGCTATTTGTTTCTGTAGCATAATGATCATGATTGAGTGACATAGTTACAATAACATGAAAAACACTCAAGTCAGGTTAGCATCAAGGCCAGTAGTTGCACTCCTGACTTTTTTTTTCCAAAAAAGAAACAAGCATCTTATTATGAGACTTATCATTCACCAATGTTCTCTTCTTGACCATATATTCTATACATTTGTGTTTAGAGTTATCTTTAATTATGTATTGACATAAATAGCAGAATCTTATGAAACTTGCTTCTCTTTTACCTAATTATCATTACAACATTTAAGACCTGGCTTGTAATTTCTCTCTTCAAAAAGCATTTCCTGATTAACTCTATACCTTACAATAAATATATGCAATGATACAATTAAACCTATTTTTATGTCTAGGCTTCATGGTCTTACCAATTCACAGGATTATCATGTCACTAATGTGCTTTTAACTGCATTTTGGTTCTTTATCCATGAGCAAGAAGAACTCATAGTCAATGGGGCCAGAGTGTTATTCTTATAGGATATATGTACTGCCAAAGCCCCAAAGGAAGTCATATTCTGAGGAATATTGTTCAGCAACATCTCCATTATTTTCTAAAATGTACTGAAATTAGTTTGTCATTTTGTTGTTTGGCAAAGGCTGGGCAAAGTTGCAGGCAGCACAAGGACTTTGAACAAAGACAGGACAACCTGGTCTTCATCAGTGGCATAAGAATGCAGGCATTTCCCATGTGGGAAGTACTTTAACTCACAAATAAATAATAAGAACATTCCTAAGGATGAAAACAGCAGTGTAAAGAGACATTGGCTGAGTTTTGGGTCAAACTTGTTATGCAGTCCCAAAGGCTGAATAAAAGCCATAGTGTTTTCAAAAATTCTTTTCGTTTTATTATCAGCTTAAAATTAACATTTTGTTTTATTTTGTTTTCTTGATGGCCTGGTGATGTAATTTTTTTAATAATAGTAACCTTGTAATAGCTAAAGTACTAGGAATAATATTCCTTAACAAGTTAAATATACCTGCCTTATTTTTAAAGAATTATTAGGTGTTCTAAATTTCTTTTAGAAGAGTGAGGTCATAAAGTATGTATAGGCATTAAGTTCAAGAAAAAATTACTTAAGTATAGGAATAACTGGTATGGTAATAGCTATTTCAAAAACAGATGACTTAAAATCCTCATCAACATTGCTCAAATAGCTCTGCTTTTATTCTAACATATAATACTTATGTGGTAGTATTATTTTTTTTCTTTTTCATTTAACCTAGAACGTTAGTGAATGTAGGATACATGCAAGCAGAGGTAAAGGTAAGACTTCAGCTTACTAATAGTACCAAACTATGCTAGTGATTTTTATGGTGTGTGTGGTACTGGGGATTAAATCCATGGGAATTATACCTTTGAGCTATATTTTCAGCCCTCTTTTATTTAAAAAAAGAGGGTCTTACTAATTTGCACAGGGCTTCTCCAAGTTGTTGAGGCTGGCCCCAAGCCAGTGATCCTCCTGTTTCAGCCTCTTAGCTACTGAGATTGCAAATGTGCCCCACCACACTAGGCTTTGCTAGTAATTTTATCAGTATGTAAACTCCATAGACAATAACAAATGCCAAGCAGCTCTAAAATCCATTACTTGTTTTGCATTTGTAACAGTTTAATTGCTGATAACCTTAAAAATATCAAGTAGTTCTTACTGAGAAACTTCTGATAGAACTTTGGCTAGTAAGATGTAGTTCTTCAATTTAATTCATTTTAGTATATGTTAGTATAATATTATTTTTTCATACTTTTGTTGGTGCATTGTAATTATATTTTATAGTGAAGTTCAAAGGGATACAAACATATACACACACAACACTTGGTAGATAGCACCCCACTTCCCACCCTTCACATACATATTAGAAAGTTTGTCAGTGATACCTTCAAATATGGATATAACAGTATTTGAACTGTTTCCTTCTTCAAGTCTTCTTTTTCCCCTGTCCATTTTCCCTGGGGTGAGAAATGACATGGAGCAAAGAAGTTAAGTTCCATACAGAGGGTCTGAATCAGTCTGTTTCCAGGAGTGAAAAACACCATGAAGTTTCCACATGTTGAGTTTTATTCATCCTGGAAGTCTTTCGCCCTAATGCATATGCATTTGGGAAGGTCACTATCTCTTTTCACACCACAGCTTAGTGCAATTGTGCAGTTTTCACCTTGTCAGGAACTTTCTCAAAGAAGTCCAAGTAAAAGCCTAGAAGAGGGGTGGGGATGAAGACAGTCTCTAAAATAGAAATTGTAGCTCCTATCTCTTTTCATGAGGCATGGACCAATCTTCTATTTCATTCCTTTCCCTGCTCTGCTCATATCTAATCTAACTACTAGCACTATGTTTAGCAAAAATATGTCTCAACAAGAATTTTTTAAATAAATAGAGACACATCCTACACAAAATACACAGCATTTTTTTCAGGCTGAAGGGGAAAAGAAAGCAGATGGAATGTGGATCTTCAGAAATGATCTTTGTAATAGTAAATATCCTGTTTAATATAAAAGGGCAAATTTTCCTTTAACTTCTCGTTTTGTAATACTTTTATTGGTGCAGTATAGCCTCACATAATAATGGTGACATACATGTACACAGCACTTGGTGAGCTTTTCCCTGGCTCCCTCCCCACTTCCTCCTTTCCCATACAGGATATTGAGGTGAGCACTGGTATTTTCACATATGTGACATAATAGCAATGGAAGTGTTTCTTTCATTGACCCTTCCACTGTAATCCCCTTTTCCCTTGACCACCTCCCTGACTCCACTGGAGTTTCTCCTCAATGATCTGAAGTCCCTCTGATATCCTCACTACTCCCTAGCTTCCGCATGTGAGAGAAAACATATGACACTCCACTCATTTCTTTATAACATGAATGATGACCAAAGAAGAAAATATGACATTTTATTTCGGATTTTAAGACAACTAGAGCTGTAGTGTGTGTGTCTGTGTGTGTGTGTGTGTGTATGTGTGTGTGTGTGTGTGTGTTTGTGTGTGTGTGTGCAATATGAATGAAAACTATAAAAAAGACAATGAAGAGATAATTAGATCTATCTGGTTGCAAAGTTTCTATGTTTAACTTAAAGTGGTACTTCATTAACTCTTTAACCATAAATTTTAGCAAACACTAACATAGTATGTAAAGAAGTACAGTAAAAAGTCCTAAAGATAAAATGAATCTTTTCTTTTTAGGGGGAAAACAGAAAAAAATAGTAAAATTGCAAAACTAAAACCACAACAATAGCATAATATTTAACAGAGGTTAATGGACAAATACATCTAATTTAAATCCAAAAATGACAAATACATCTAATTTAAAGACAAAAACTTTAAGTCAGGCATGCAGTAGCACATGTGGGTAATCCCAATATGTGGGAGGCTAGGATAGTAGGATCACAGGTTGGAGAGGAGTGTATGGTAAGTTAGCAAGACCCTGTTTCAAAATATAGAATAAAATAGGGCTGGTGTTGTGGCACAGTGGTAGAAGGTAGAATATTCCAGAGTTCAATCCCTAATACCTCAAAAAATTATAATTATTGATATATAAGCAGTCTCCAATATATGATGTCAATAAGTGAGGCACAATGAATCTAATGATAATATGGAATTTGGTGTGTAAAATTATCATAGTATACATAAAAAGACTGAAATGACTATGTTAACAAGGAATAAAGTAGGCTTCTAAGCAAAAATTATCAAAAACAAAAATGAACATTTCTTAATAATGTCAGTGTCCCAGGAAAATATATTGCTTTTTCCCTAACACCCATGCACATGAAAATGTACCTATATGAATGTTCAAATTGTTTATATACAAGGGGCTAAGACATATCTTATAATTTTAATTCATAGATTTAGCTTGATATGCAAATTTCCATAGCATTAGTGTGTTATACCAGAGAAAATATGCAAAGTAAATTAGAGCTTCTGTGTCTTCTTCAAGTATCTCTCAATGGTGGGCAGATGTCCTTCCATAATTAGTGTCCTCATCATTCAGTCAGCCCAGAAATATAAAATGTCTATAGGAATTTAATAGGGATATTCTATGGAAAAGGATATTTTAATAAGCAACCTTTGCAAGGTTTTTCCAAAGAAACCTTAAGAAGTGAAGATGGACCTCCTGAGATTGGTAAAATGCAATGCAAAGATGCACTTCTGCACTCTTAGTATGTGACTGAGGAAAGCATGCAGTCTTTTAGCTAACATTACATACTATTACAAAATTTCCCTTCTGAACTTAGACTCAGATGTTGCAGAGAATGATGAGAAAATTGTTTTAACTCTTTTCCAAGGAAGACTATGTAAATATACAAAAAAGTACAGAATTCTCATGATGGAAATCAAAATTATACATATTTTCTCAGGATTTTTTTTTTTGAGAAAAGAGCAAGAAGGGGAGCAACAATGAGACTGAGGAAATTCAGGTGCACTGCAGGTCCTGTATGGTCTAGAACTCTATTTATTTTTCCAGCACCCAAGAAAACCTGGAGTCAAATCTTCTCCTCTCCTCACCTCTCCTCTCCTCTCCTCTCCTCTCCTCTCCTCTCCTCTCTCTCCTCTCTTCTCTCCCTTCTTTTCTGTTTCTATACTGAAGATTGAACCCAGGGACATTCTACTTCAGAGCTTCCCACATTTTTGTCGGGTTTCAAATACCATTAAATATGCATTACACCCATATTGTTGATTGTTGAGTTCAGAACTGCCAGCACGGCTTAGTCTCCCATCCCAGAATTCCTTCCATAGAGGTAGGCCCTATGATAGTTCACAGCTGTTCTTTCCTCCAAAGAAATGCCAAAGGCTAAGCCAGGAAGCCCTTAATATTTGTGACTCCAGAATATTGTCCATATTAAATATTTAGAATCATGAACTGGGGGATCTTCAGGTTGAGTTTCTTACCATCAACTTGCTCCAGAAAAAAAAAAATCTCCTTTCTTTCTTAGGTCAGTCATTCTTCAATAGTCTGCAAGAAGGAAACTCTTGGCTAGAACATTGTTCAGTTTATCACTTGGCAAAATAAATAACTGCAACTGCTACAAACCTCTAAATGAATGATAGCTAAATAGTTGCAACCTTAGTCAAAATACTATCAGAGAAACTTTTGGTTTGCAGACTCTCTGATCCTCACTGCTAGGCAACTGGACTGTAACAGATCTTAAGCTAGGAAGAGGCCAATGCTAAAATTGCTGAATAAAGTTCCTAGGGCTACAGAATGAAGTCTGAGATGGTGTGATATGTTTCAGATTGAGCAGAATGAGCTGTTAAATCCAAATCCTATCTAATCTAAACCTTTTAAATTCACTCACCTAAATGTGAGACTCTTTAGTTATTGCATATCTCTCATCCCACTATGGGATGGTAGAGTTTAGAGGTGTTAACAATTGACTCCTTTCTGGATTTACTGTGATTTGTGGAGCATGGAACAGAATTTGCTGACTAAAACTTAACCGTATACTATTGTCCATTAGACTCTTGAATTTTTAATAACCTACACAGATGTACTCTGAAACTGAATGAAATCTCATAAACACCATTTTGATAAAAATGCATTTGTTTTATGCATCTCTGAGGAAAGCTTCCCATGGTGGTTCATTATTCTGCTTAAAGGTTTAGCTTTTTGTGGAATGTAAGAAAATGTGTTGCTTTCAAATCTGAGGTACAGTTTTTTTGTTCATGTATGGGAATTGAACAGATTTCTAAATCAATAATCTCAAGCCATTTATAAGTTGGGATTTGTGATTTCAAAGCATAACTTAGAAAACATAATTGTATCCATTACTTCATGTTTTGGTGTTTTTGCAAGAGGAATGTTATCATTCAAGCCATGCTATTTTCTAATTTACAATATTTTTCAATATGTGAATGAGTATGTGAAAAGTATAAAAATTAACTTGCAACTTCATTTTTTTTCAATGGGAACACTGTAGGTTCCTCTTACAACAACATATTATTCTGTGCAATTAACAATAATTTAAATTCAAAGTTTTCATGAGAAAGGAATACGATTGGAATGTTGTTGCTCAGTGTTTACTGAATTAAAAAGAAAACATGTTTCTAATTTGGTAAAAGCCAAGCAATTCAGTTTTATTTAGTGGTTATGTCTATTCCAAATGTTGTAAAGTCTTTGGCATGTTCATTTTCCTTCGAATTTATAAAAGTGAGTTTTGAGATTATTCACTTTTCTAGTTTGTGGGGTTTTAGCAAAGCTTATAAAAAATTTATAACCACTAATAAAACTATAAATAGTTCATTCCATTCGATAGTATAAGTTAAAAGCAATGGCATCAGACCTTTGGTATTCTAGCATTCTTTTATTAATGGACAGTAAACCTGTTTATAGTCATAATCATTTTTGTTTAATGAAAACAATTCATAAGAAACTCTATATGGAGCTAAATAATCCCCAAGGAAAAAAGGTACTAATTAGCACACTAATAAGGGTGTAGGTTATCAATTAGATTGCATTTTCAGTCAACACTCATATTTTTTCATATGTCTGAATCAAAGAATGTAATGATAAAGATACCTTAATGTATTTTTCACTTTCAAAGAAGAGACATACAGGAAAAATAAATCTTAACTTGATGATATTACATTCTTCCCCAGTTTTATAGATTCATTATCACATACCTGGTAAGTGCCTGGATCAATGCTATTTTTATATGAAGACATGCTAAAATTTCTAGTAATACTCCAAGATTTGAAATTCTAGGCATCCTGATCTTTCATTATTAGAACTGTGATATTTTTAGTTGGCATATAACCAAGTAAATATACAATAAAGTATAAATTCTGAAGTAGGCACTCTACTATAATATATTTTGGCTCACTAAAACGAGTATATTTGACCCAAATGCTTTATCCACTTCATACTGTCAATGGAAGAGTTCTTTTAACAGAATATGTCTATGCATTTATCATACATATAAAAGTATGCAAGTTTTATATTTTATTTTTGTATGTAAATAACCTACCAGATATCCTAGGAGTATATGGAATATTCCAGAGAATTAATAAAATGAGCACCTTTCTTCCAGACACCAAGCTTAAGAACTAAAAAAAAGAATATACATATAACTATTTTAATATACTTATCACATAGAATGCTGCTGAATGAACATGTTGTGTTCATTCATTACATTACTTCTAACTTCCCTTCTATTTCTGGAAATTATTTTCAACTTTTACCATCAATTCATATTACCAAATCTAAATACTACTTATATGTTTAGAAAGGCAGACAGAGCACTCAAAAAGTATGTATTTGAACCAAGAAGATAATTTTCAGTCATCGAAGATGGATGATTTAGACATATAAGCCCTTAATGTCCCTGTCGGCCCTCTGCCTATAATCTCTAGAGCTCCAACTTTGCTTCCTCTTTATTTTGATCAGCTCTATTCACAACTATTTCTAGTCTTTCTCTCTTCATCTCCTTGGCTTAATTATATCATAATATTCCCTGGTTCAGACTCTGGCACAACAACTTGATCCAGATTCCCAAGAACATCATTGTTAGATGGCTTGATTTTGGTTTTCTTTGTCTCTGCCTTTATTATCTAATCTAAAAGAAAATAAAGGTATAAAACACTGACACTTGTTTATGGTATTGATGATAATGGTAGTGATACTTTATTACCCAGAGGCATGATGAATTATTTGTAATACTTAACTTTCAAAATAACTCCAAGAGGTTTGTATTACTAGTCTTATTTTCCAGAAAATAAAACATTTTATGTATTAATTAATTTGCCCAAAGTTACCCAATTAAGAAATGTCTAAACTAAGATTTGACCTTAGGTCTGACATATAATCTTGGTGTTCCTATAAACTATAAAGTCCTCCTCACTATGTAGAATTTAGTAAGTATGTGTCAGTCATCTGTAATATGGCTCACATGTTACATTTTAAAGATGCTATTATAAACACACATCAGTAATAAGTGGTTGATTTTCTTTCTTTGCTTAAGCTTCCTGTGCCTTTTGCCACTGAATGTTCTTTATGCAATATTCCCCATCTGTATCAGGCTCAAAGAGTAGTAATTTTCCACATATTGCTAGTATTATGATTCAGTGGTACCCAGTGCCATCCAAATTTTGATTGCTAAATTGAATTGATACTCTCTTGCTTTTTTGTAGTTCACTGAGGTTGAGTTTCAAAATTAGAGATATAATAGTGCATGATAAATTCAACAAGCCAAAGGGCATAACAGAGATCTATGGTGTCAAGGCGGTAGAATAATACACATACTCACATGTATGCATACACAGATTCCACCCAAGTATCACATGAGCCACTGAATGTTAGAGTATTACTAAATGTTTAGATGCTTTTTTCTTGCTTACCTGATATGCACTATATTTTAATGTTTTGACAGATTATTCATCATAATGATTAGAAGAACATATAAATCATTGGCAATATACAAACACTACTAAAGTCACATCTGAGAATTGATTTAAAATTTTCAAAGGAAAACATTAATCACTATCTGATTCAGATGCAACTATAGTTCAATGCTAAAATTTTTGTAGGTACAAAATAGACATGAAGAAATAATAAAAGGAATTGATCAATTTTTCTCAATCAAAATAAAGTGTGAACATTTTGGCAAAGATTTTACAAAGAGACTCTACTATAAACACCTACTGGGTTTCCTGTACCTATTGCTTGTCTTTCAAAACATGCCTAACAGAAGCCTTTCCTTGTAGAATTAAGCCATGCTACCCCTAGTATCTGTCTCTCTGGTGTTTCTCTCTCTCTCTCTCTCTCTCTCTCTCTCTCTCTCTCTCTCTCTCTCTCTCTCTCTCTTTCCTCTTTCATCTCTCTCCTCTCATTTCTTCACAATAAATATTTAGTATAGTTCTCTCTCTCTTTCTCTTTCTCATGGACTTTCTCTCTTTCATCTTTTATCTCTCTCCTATCTCTCCTAACATCTATTCACAATAAATATTTGTCACATCATATTTATAAGTTAATGATTTTTCATCACTTATTGCTGCAAAGAAACTTGGGACAAACATCTAACAATTATTCGCATCCAGATTACTAAATTTCTATGTGTGCATATTCACAAATTGAAGGAGAATATGGGTGAATAGAGAGGAGAAAGGGAGGAAGAGCAAAGGGAGGAATGAAAGAGACAGAGTGAGAGAGAGAGAGAGAGAGAGAGAGAGAGAGAGAGAGAGAGAACATAGTACAAAAATTATGATTTCCAGGAGTGGTGGCATACATTTGTAATCCCAGTACTTGGAAAGGTGAGACAGGAGAATCAAAGGTTCATTGCCAGTCTCAGAAAATTAGTGAAGCCATCCAAAACTTAGTAAAACTTTGTTTCAAAATTAAAAAAAAAAAGAATTAAATAGGGCTGGCGTGTAGTTAAGAGGTAGAATGCCCCTGGGTTCCATTCCCAGTACCACACACAAGAAATTATGATTGATGTGTGTTAATAATACATTTTTGTATGTTCTACTTATCTAGTATGTCCCTTTAAAACTAAATTCCTAATTCCTAAATTCTTGAGTTCTAAATTCCTGTTTGGGCAATTCTATTATTTGCTTATGAAATCCTAAGCAGCACATTCCATATCAGGAGAGATTCCTATTTAACAAAATAACATGTAAGTCCCAATAAGAAGCCAAGTTTTCTCCTGGTTTTAAAGATATGTTCCAAATAATTGCATATTGGTAAAGTTATGAATATGAGTTTAGGGGTCAGAGTGAACTGTTATAATCTGCCATACAACCTTCAGCAGATCTCTTAATCTCACTATGCTTCATATCACTCATTCATAAAACAGAGTAAAGAATAAAGAATAAA
>PVLC010034745.1:0-16736 GCA_004027655.1 Graphiurus murinus | reverse complement strand
TTTTTTTTTGTCCTTGTATATGGGCCCCTCATCTGACATGGGGACACACTCACCAGTACCCAGGAGATTAGAATTACTAGTGTGGAACTGCTTTTCCTAGGGGACCTATTGTTCATTTATGGCTCAGGGAAGATCCCTTCCAATCCTCAGCTTCCAAATAGGAGCATAAATGTCAGTCCTTTACATCATGGTGAT
Source organism: Graphiurus murinus (assembly GCA_004027655.1). Lineage (NCBI taxonomy): Eukaryota > Metazoa > Chordata > Mammalia > Rodentia > Gliridae > Graphiurus > Graphiurus murinus. The sequence continues at coordinate 16,541 of PVLC010034745.1, read as the reverse complement.
ACCACAACAACGAGGTGCTTTATCTGGAATTTCCCCCAACTTGTCAGTAGACTTCTGTGAGCATGGAAAAGACAGACTTGACATTGGAGAATAATTAACCGTATACAATGGACTCTTAATTAATTCAGTTTTCTTAAACTTTTGTGAGTTCTTTTGCACTTATTGCAAGTCAAAATCCAGGCACACCTAAAGATGCATTTATTTATTATTTATTTGTTTGTTTTAGACATGTGCCATCATGCTTGGCTTGGCTGGTAATTCTATTTTTTAAAATTTTTATTGGCGCATTGTAATCATACACCATAATGAAGTTCAGAGTGATAGAGACATACATGTACACAGCACTTAGTGGGCTTCCTCCAGCTCCCACCCCAATCCCTCCCCTTGCCTGCTCGCAATATTGAGATTGGCATTGATGATTTTGCGATGTGTATAATGTCAATTGAACTGTTTCCTTCAACAAGTCTCCTTCTCCCCCACCTCCTTCCTCCACTAGACCCCCTCCTTACTCCACTGGGCACCATGATCCTTTGTGGAAGAAAGGGAGGGAACTAGTGCTTTAAAATCAGATGATCAAAATTCAGTGCTGAGTTGGAGGAGGAGAAACCTCAGCACTGATTTTTGATCATCTGGCTTTTGAGCACCAGTTCCCCCTCTCCTTTCCACAAAGGGTCATGGAGCATCTACAGCATTGAGAGGAAAAATGAGAAAGAGTTGGACCAAGCCATTGTCTTCTAGAACAGAGGCTAGAAAGCTCCAGCCTTGGCAGGCAAACCTAGCTCTGTGGCCATGCCCAGGTTACCCATTGTTTTTGTAAATAAAGTTTTATTGGAACACAGCCACACCCATTCTTTTGTGTACTGCCCATCTTGTGCTCTACAATGGCAGAGTTGAGCAGATGCCACAGAGACCATAGGGCCCAAATATTCCAAAGTGCTTACTCCTTCCTCCTTTTATAGTAACAGTTTGCTGACCTCTGATATAGAAAGTCTAGGCAGAAATATAACACAGACCCGCAGTGCTCTCTATACCTTGGAGGTCTGAGTGCTCTTGGTAAAGTTGGGTCTAGTTCCTAGATAGTTTTGAGGCAGGTGGTTCTGGTTGACCCTCAGGGTCTGCTCATAGGTATTGTGCTGGAACAGCCTCCTTTGGTCTGCACAACTGAGGGGCCAGGGCACCCCGGGGGCCCTGGAGGTGGCATATAGTGCTGAGGGCAGCCAGAGAGTGGCACTTCACTCTCTTTTGCCTCTAAGAGCTCCACTGGGGATGAGTAGGATTTTCTTGTTCCTAGGTCGCTACTCCCAGCATTGTTCCTAGGAGGTCTCGAGGAGGAGGTAAGGGTCAGACATGCTGAAGGTGGAGTGGGGTAGGGCAGGCACTGGGAGGACAGAGGGGTGAGCAGGCAACCTTAGCTCAGCCCAATCGAGCTCAAGTTCTGGAGGGCTGAAGTGAGGAGCCCCCTGGGTTTGGTCAGGGAGAGGGGCAGAGCACTGGTATCTCTTGACCCTTTGCATTCTGCTCTACATTTATTTGCACCAAACATTTGCACTCATAGTTTCAAGATTTTGACTTTAGGGGGCTATTTCTCTTTTCAGTTTCTGAATCCTAGGGCAGTTTCTAAAGAGAAGGTTTAATTATTTATCTTTTTTTTTTTTTAGTTAGTGAAAATACTACCTCTTTATGTGATTCTACCTCCTGAAATCTCCATTTGCCCTTGGAGGAGAGTGGGGATCTGGGTCTGCGGGGCTGCCATTTTCCTCAGCAGCCACACCGGGCCTTGCTATGCTCCCCAGCCTGTCCCGGGGCCCCGGTTTCAATCCTGGCTCTTCACTTGCTGCATGACCTTGAGACTCTCTCGAAGCATCTGCGCTCAGTGTTTCTCTGTGGAGTTTGGGTTCTCTCCCTCCTTCACGCCACACTAGCATCTGGCTCCACCTTTTCTTCTTGGATGTGCTTCATCTGTGAACTCCTTGTAGATTTGGGGGTAAAATTACCTTATTAATCTTCCCTTTGTAAATAGTGCTGTGAAAGAAGGGGATATTGCATTCACTCATCTTTTCATTATTATGGTAATAGCTTTCAATTTATAACTAATTAACGTTGCTCCTTCCTAACCTGGCCTTCATTATGAGAAGCCAGGGAGGAATCCGGAGCGGATGCACAGTGGGTGGGGAGTCAGGTGCACATTGGGGAGCAGTTCCTTGTAGCAGCTTCTGAGGGTGCAGTCCTCCAAATGCTTTCAGTCATGGGTCCTGGTGGTGTAAAAGCTCATTCCCATCCACCTGCAGCCTGGGGCTGAGGTTTGGCTGTCCATCTCTCAGCAGAAAACTGGCCAGTGAAGCTGACCACATGGACTGAGGATGCAACCAGGTTGGGAGGTAGCAGGAGAGGGGCCTCTGTACTTAGATATTCAGGCCTTTGGAAGATAAATACTAACATATTGATGGGATCCATTGAGGAGATCAGGAGAGAGGCCCAGGGACATTCCAAAGAGGAGGGCCCAAGGGGATATAACTCTTGTCTTCAAAATGACTGTCATGTGGACCTGGACTTGTTCTCTGCATCTCCCCAAAGAGAGATCTAAGGGAGATAGACAGTGCTCAGAAGGAGGCTGATTTGGATAAAGTGTGATGTGCCTAAGACAGTGATAGACATAGGTATCAAAATAGAGCCGTCTTCCGTAGACAATCTCGGGTCCTTCCTTCCCCACACACATCTCAAGAAATTCAGGTTAATTCCAGGCTAAAGACAGTGGCTTGGCATGAAGGTTATGGATGGAGAGTTGGACCAGAGAACCTCCAGGTCATCTACAATTCTGTCTCACACACAGGTGTATTTCTACTGTCACTGAAGGTGACAAGAGAGAGAGGGTTAGACATCTCACTGCAGCTCTTTGACTTTTATTTAGTAGTTTTATTATAAATTAAAAGCCTCTCTCTTTGCTGGCAGGCTAATGTAGGCCAGTCTCCTGAACGGAGAAGACCTGGAAAACATAGGAGGGGAGAGGAGGGAAGCAGTAATGACATGCACGGATCCTCTTTGATCTCAGCCATGATTCAGAGCACAGGCCCTCATCCTCTGCAGGGGGCTGAGATAAGAGATTCCAATTCCCCTGTGGACTTTTCTGGAACCACAGTCATTAGCTTTCCCCTGTTTATCAAGTGAACATAAACAGGTGCAAAAATGGTTTTCCTTCTCCCTTCCGGATTAATTATATATGTTTCTTCCCTTTGGCTTAATTAGGTTTATTTGCCACTGTTTTTTTTTTTTAAATTTTTTTTCTTCAATGAAAATATTTGGGACAGTGAGTGAGGGGCACAGAGAAAATATGAATCATCCCTGGGGCACCCCAAAGCAACCCTTTCATCCCTGTCCAATAGGATCTTCTGAAGTGATGGAAACACTCTGTGCCTGGCCTGCTCGTGCTGTAGCTGGTACAGCCACTGGCCGTGGAGCCCCTCAGCATGTGGACGATACACTTGAGGAGCTCAGTTTTTTATTCATTCTTTCTGCATTGATGGGACCCAGGAGGAAGGAACAGAATTCTGGATTGGGCACAGACAACTTATGTGAGCTCAGATCTCAGGCAAGAGACTCAGTTTCGGAACTGCTGATTCTTCTTCTTCCTCTTCCTCTCCTTCCTCCTCTTCCTCCTCCTCTTGGTACTCGAGATTGAACCCCAAGCCATTCTACCTCCAAGCTACACTCCAGCCCTATTTTATGTTTTATTTAGAAATAATGTCTCACTAAGTAGCTGAGGCTGGCCTTGAACCTGTGATCCTCCTGTCTCAGCCTCCTAAGTACTGGAATTACAAGTGTGCACCACCATGCCCTGTGTTTCTGAGCTTAAGTGTAAAGTGGGTGTGGTGATGGTAGTGGCACGTGATGACAGGTCGGGCACATACTCTGCTGTCATGCATGGTGTCTGTGATTATTTTTGACATTCTGCCCCAACTCTCACGTCACATTTTGTCCAGTCTTCACCCAGCTCATTTCCAAGCCAAGTTCTGCCTTGGCTGGTGTTTGGGGAGTGGAGTTGCCTGATGCCGAGACTATGACAGCTTGTGCAGGATCTCAAAGCTCTCCTGCTCAGACCCCAGGTGTTTTTGAGAACCTACAAAAAGGCATTTGGGGTTTCCTTCTTCAGAGAGAGACTACAAATTGTCCTTTTAGTTGGCGTGCTCTAAAAAGTGGCCTCTGTACTGAGATATTCAGGCCTTTTGAAGATCAACACCAACATGTGTGGAAAAGAATGCAGGCTCTGAGGCTGACACAGCTGACACTGAGTTTCAGTCCCACCCTGTGATCACTTGAGCAGATAACGCAACTTCCCTGAGCCTCTATTTTCTCATCTGTCATAACAGAACCTGCTACAAAGGGTAGTGTGAGTGGCTCGGCCCATTGGGCTGCCATAACAAATACCTTCAACCGGGTCATTTGTAAACCACTGGGAGTTACTGCCTCCCATGCTGGAGGCTGGGAAGTCCAAGGTCATGTTCTCAGTGGGTTCAGTGTCTGGGGAGGGCTGCTCTCTTCTTCAAAGAGGGCACCTGTTGCTGTGCCCCCACCTGGTGGAAGGTGCAGGGAAGCTTACCTAAGCCTCTTTAATGATACTATTTGTAAGAGTGGAGTCCTCATAATTTAATCACTCCCTAAAGGCCCCATCATTTGATACCATCACATTGGTTGTTAGGTTCCAAACTAATGAATTGAAACAATGTTGGTACAGTATAATTATACTTCATCGTGAGATTCATAGTGATACGTTCGTATATACATAACATTCTTTGGTCTGTTTCCTATACCTCCCCTTTCCCTTCTCTCCTCCCTTTCCTCTTCCCTTCCCATTACTCTACTAGTCTCTCTTAATTTTCATGAGGTCACTTTTCTGTTCCTTTTTCCTCTCTAGCTTCTGCATATGAGAGAAAACATGTGACCCTTGATTTTCTGAGTCTGGCTCATCTCACTTAGCATGCATTTCTCCAGTTCCAACCAATTTCCTGAAAATGACATAACTTTGTTCTTCTTTATGGCTTCATGTTTTTATTCAGTGGTATCAGTGAGGATTAAATGATGTAATACAAGTAGGCTATTAAATGATGTAATACAAGAACACTATAGCACAGTGTGTGGCGCACAGAAAGTGCTCAGTAAATGTTAATTGGGTCCCCTGTGAGGGTATGTAGTAGATAATGTCACCTGTCCCCTGAGATTCACACTCCCCCTTTAGCACCCGACACTCATTCCCTGGCTGCTGAGGGTGTTGGTTGCTGATGACTCAGTTGAGTCCTGTCCCATTAACGATCTTTTGTGGGAAGGGGTGCTTTGCCCAAGATTACAGTCCTTTCCTGGGAGCTTCCCAGATCCAATACCGGTTGATACAATGGTGCAAGGGTCTGATACCCTTGCCTCAGTTCAGAACAGTTATGAGGGGCCATTCATGGTGTAGAGTTCCCTGCATGATCGGCGGAGGCCTCCCTTGTGAGTGCATCACAGTGCGGCTTCTTCCTCTATCTGGGAAATAGGTGGTCTGTGGTACAGAGCAAAGACTGTCATGAACAACCCATAGGCTGGATCTTAAGTTTTCCTCCTGGAAATGACACATGACTATCCATTTAATGGGCCAAAGTAAGTCACATAGCTGTTCTTAAGATCAGGGAGGTGAGGATGTATAGGATGTATATTTTCCCATTAGGAGGGATGCCAGAAATCATAAAGCCAAGCCTCCTGCCACTGAACCAGGCATGTATCATCTCCCTCTACGGAGAAGTACCCCGACCCACATGGATAAGCATACTATGAGTGGCACGTGCGGGGACATATGAACCTCCACCAATTAAAGTATTTTGAACAATACTACAAAATACCACAGATGTATAGGTTGTACAGAAGTGGCACCCCGATCTAACCTCCTAAGGGTCTTCTGGAGCCAGTTTCAAGGATACGTGACTGTTGAAATAGGAGCCTGAAGAGCTCCACGACAATCTTATTTGTTCCTGGATGCTGTCGTTCTTGGGTGTGATGCATTTTTCTGCCCCTGATGCTAGTGGATGAAAGCCAAAGCACTCCCAATCAAGAGGGCCCAGTGGTGGCCTGTATGCATGACTTAACTGCATCTCACAAGCAGTCGATGGACCATGGAGACGCTTGATGGATGGCTGCTCCAGGTAATTTCTGGGCCTGTAACTTGTTTGGAGCTGTCAGGACCAGACAGCATGACTACTGTACCATCATGACTTGAAAAAAAAATGCCCCTTTAAAGGGCATTTAAAGACTTGTTCCAATCAGTCACAAGGTAGAATAAATTGTGGAGGGAACAGAGAATCCTGGTGACAAGAGAGATCTCCTGGTTTGGAGGTGGAATTCAAAACCTGCACCTCTGGGCAGGCAGCTGCACGGAGGTACTGATGGATGCCTAGCTCGCTCTCCTCCTCTCCTGCTGGGACATGAAGATGCACAGACTTCTTGGATAGGGGAACCAAAGGAGTATTGCCAAAAAGAAATGACTGAGAAGCTGAACCCGTGTCTTCCTGACCCCGTGTCTCTAGACCCTCGCATTCCTTCCTCTGCCTCAGTCTTGTTCCATTTCACTTCTTTCCCTGAGCGTTGCTCCTGACTTCAGTTCTTCTTGCTCTCAGATTGGGCATTTACTGGGCTTTTTCCTCAAGTCTAGGCTTTTGGATTAGACTGGATTCACTCTGTCTTCAGTCCTTTGGGATTTGTACCTCGCCATTGGCTGTAGGAGGCTCAGGACAAAGGAAGGAACATTCATGCCTCTGGTGCTGCGGTACCTCTCACTGGTGTTCATCTTTCGGGATGCTTTATGATCCTAGCTTGTCTCCCCTGAAATAGCGAGGCTCTGGAGAGTGAGATCAAGGTGCTAATATCATTTTAAGAGGGAATCTATAGCCTGGTGTGGTGGCTATACTTGGGAGGCTGAGATAGGAGAATTGCAGGTTTGAGGACAGCCTCAGCAATGTAGCAAGACCCTCAGCAACCTAGTGAGACCCCATTTCAAATAAAAACATGAAATGGGCTGGCGGTATGGCTCAGAGGTAGAATGCCTGGGTTCAATTCCCAGTACAAAAAAAATTTAAAAATAAAAGTAAAAGGGAGTCTATTGTGCAGCATTCAGTTCCTTCTCTCAGGGCCAGGACAAACCAGGGTGAGGACAGTAGAAGATGGTAGAGGCTTCTAGAACTAAGTTAAGTCCAAGAGGGCATTTTACCTGTGGCACTTCAAGGACATGAGAGGGCAGTTTGTTACAATGGAAATATTGCCATGCATCAGGTTCAAAGGGCAAAAGGGAAAGTCCAAGAAGGTGCACTCATGTCCTGCAGCATCTGGAGGGGCCTGAGGTCAGTTGTGGGGGCAGGAGAGCAGCCCATAACTCAGTCCGTATGTGGGGCCACAGGGCACGGCCTCTGTCCTCTGTGAGGCTTAGGAGATGGCACAGGAACAGGTGTGATGGTTTAAAGGACTTAATAGTGGCTTTTGTGCCTTCAGGTTTGTTCATCTTGCTTTCCTCTTATGTTTTATTAAAAACAAAGATCTTAATCCAGAAAATCCTGGCCCATGTCATGGAAGGGTCTTTCATTTCCTTTCAACAGAGAAAGAGGTGGACAGTGCAGGCTAGGGTGATGATGGGGTCGCGTGCCATTCTTGGGAAGCCCAGAAAGGAAACGCACCTGGCTCTGGGGCTCACTCTAGAAAGGCTCCGACGGCGCCTCTTGTCACCGGACCCCAGCAGCTCACATGCTGTTGGGGCTGCAGAGGTAATAAAAGTGAGTTAGGTCTGCACAGCTTGTACGGGCTGAGCATTTCTAATCCAAAACTCTGAAATGCTCCAGAATCTAAAACTTTGGGGCACCAACATGACTCCAGAAGTGGAAAGGTAGAAAGTTCTACACCAAGAAACCTTGTTTCCTGCATAAAATTATTTAAAGTATTGTATAAAATTACCTTCTGGATATACATACATTTATATAAACATTTAAATTTTACCTTCCCCAAATTTATATTTAGAAGCCCTAACTTCCCATGTCTTAGACTATGACTAATTATTGAAATTATTGCATAAAATTACCTTCTGGAGATATATATACATATATATATGTATATATAATGTATATGTATGAATTTTGTGTTTAGGTTTGGGTCCCATCCTCAAGATATATAATTATGTATATAAAAATATTCCAAAATCCAAAAAACTCTGAAATATTTCTGATCTTACGCATTTCAGGTAGGCTACTCCACTTGCATTGGCTTGCTGAGGCTGCCATAACAAAACACCACTCACTGGTGGCTTAGACAAGACATTTACTTTCTTGCGGCTCTTGAGGATGAGAGTTTAAGATCACTGCGTCAGCAGGAGTGTTTTCTCTCCTTGGCTTACAGATGCCAATTCCTTGCTGTATCTTCACATGGTCTTTTGGGCTACAAAACCCTGGGTGTATCTCAGCATATTCAAATTTCTTCTTCTCATCGGAGCACTAGTCAAATTGAATTGGGACCCAGTCTAATGCCCTCATAATTATTACCTCTTTAAAGACCCTAGCTTCTAAATATAAATTTGGGGGAAGTACAGTTTAGCCCAGAACAGTTAGATAACATAGAACTGTATCCTGAAAGACTGAAATACCCACATAGAGTTATGCCTATTCTTCCGGGCAGACACTTAATAGGACATCTCCTCTGGAATCCCTCCTAGAAGCGCGGCATAGCATCTTTCCGAGGAAGGTGGCCAGGGTGGTACCAAGTCTGAGATCCATGACAAAGGAGGGGACGTTAAAGTGCTGGGGATGGGTCACCTCAAGAAGAGAGGAATGGAGAGGGCATGGTGGCTTCTAGAGAATTTGGATGGGCTTCCATGAGATCATTTTTATTTGTTGCTGAGAGATATTCTAAGACTACTAGCAAAAGTCCTGGGTAGTAGTGTGGATGATTCTAGAAGACAGAAAGCTTCTGGGCACAGGATGTAATTAGGCAAGGGGTTAGAGGACCCTGCAGTAGTAACTTTGCCCAGGAAATTCCTGTCTTACCTAGGGGATTAGGCCAGATATTGTGAAGGTGTCTTCCAACCCTGGGAGTCTTTTCTTTGTAAACTGTTAAGTATCACATAAGCCAGCGTGTATCTAATATTTTCACTGTTGGTGTAAAGGGATGGGCTACTTTATGAAGTACGGGTTTTATGACTTGCTGAACATTGGTATAGTTGCATTTTCTAGTCTGAAATTCAAATAATCATTGGGAGGCAGTGTGTGTGTGTGTGTGTGTGTGTGTGTGTGTGTGTGTGTGTGTGTATGTATGTGTGCCTGCACATGCATGGACACATACAAGTCAGGTGTTAAAGCCATGTGAAGTTTATCTTTAAATTTATCACAGATGCACAATCATGTGAAACTGATCTCCAATACTTCTTACTTTCAATTAGCAAGTGTTTATGTATGTATGTATGTACGTAGGTACTCATTGGTACTGCGGAATGAACCCAAAGGCATTCTACTTCTGAGCTACATCCCTAGCCTTTTTTATTTTTTATGTCGAAACAGAGTCTCATTAAGTTGCTGAGGCTCGCCAGGAACCTGTGATCTTCCTGTCTCAGCCTCCTGGGTACAACAAATGTGTGTTACCATGCCTGGCTCTGCAAGCATTTATAAAGTATCTAATAAGTGTCAGGCATGGTGAGCTAAGATGTATTCCACAGAGGCCTGCTGTCTAGTGGGGGAGCTGGCCATCCTATAAATGGATACGGGTGGCAGCAAAGTTTCTAGAGTCACAGGAAGGGCATAGTTGTGTTTGTGGCTGTGAGGGAAGGTGGTGGAGAGATGGGAGAGTTTAAATAATCTCTTGAAAAGCTTTCTAAATTCTCACAGTGGTGAATTGTGAGGGAACAGCATGCACAAAAGGTCAGACTAGAAAGCCTCTAACGTTTTGGGTGGGCTGGGAATAGAAGCGGGAGCCACTGGCAGGGGGGAAGCTGTAATGAGCCTTGTGTATGCCAGTCTGAGAAATGACAACAGAGATGTTCTTGGATGGCTCTTGCTCTCAGGATCTGACATTGAACACTGAACAAGCCCAGTGGAATAGTGGCCAAGTCACGATGACCACCCCTCCCCCGCCCTCTTCCTCCCTCTCCCTCTCCCTCCCCTCCCTCTATATATTAATATCACTCTCTGTGGTGTACTTGATTCTCCTATTTTGGAGGCATTGTTTACTACCTCTAGTAGTAATTCTAATACTGCATACTAATACTACATACTGCCTTGTGTGTCAAGCATTGTGATGAACAATATCCATGCACTGTCTCATTTAATCTTCACCACAACCCTAGAAAGCAGGCGATAATATTGCCCATGAGGCAGACGAAGCCACCTCCAGAGAGCTGAAGTAGTGTGCCCACGTTTCAACAGCCAGCCTGTGACAGAGTGGGCTTTGTTCCCAGGCCCGAGGCCCGGAGCCTGTGCTGATAGACACAGTGCTGATGCTCTAGCTCCCTGCGCCAGGGTGCTGCAAAGATTGTGGCTCGGGAGCCTGCTTGCCCTAGAGATGCATCTGCTGCAGGTGGTAGAGTCAAGATGCCAAGTGATCCAGGGATATTATGTATCCCTAGGAACAAATGTAAAGGAAAGAGCCCTGTATGTATCAGAGTACTTGTCTCTGGGGGAAAACTCTGCATGGAGGGAAGGGACATTATGAAAAGACACCTGGGGTTGAGGGTGAGGCCAAGAGATGATCTCAAGTAATAAAAGAAGCTGTTGTAGCTCCTTTTAAGGGTTAGAACCACTGCGGGGCTTTGTGGAAGGAGAAAGGTGGGTTTGGACCAAAGATGAACTGGAGAGGAGAGGAGAGGCAGCCTGTGGCCACAGGCCCTCACTCAGGTAGCTCTGCCTTTCCTCTAAATATGCTGTTTAAAGAACAGTGGCAGGAAAAGGTGCCAAGTAACCATTCCTGGGGTGCCACCTGTCTCAGGATGGCAGACCAGGCAATTGGGAAGTAGCGTGGACATTCTGGGGCTGTGATGAGCAGGCCAGGATGCCAGCACAGTCAGCCTTTGTGGCCCCTGAAAGGAGCATCCTTTGGTGTGCTTGTCAGAAGGGGCCGAGTAGCCCAGTGGCAGAGCCGGCACCTCCTCCCTGCTAGCAGTGCTCAGAACCACACGAGTGTGGGCTAGAACCACCCCGTGGTGGCTGAGTGCAGTCCTCCATCTGGGGCCAGCAGGTGACAGTCATTGGAGTGGGGGTTGTTCAGGTCTTGGCAAAGTCATGATGCCAAGTAGGTCAATGTTATTCAAGCAACAGACGCTGAGGAATTGAACTTGTTTGGACAGCCGGCTCACTTCAAAGGTGTGGGCCAATGTCCTATCAGGGCGGGCACTGGTCCTGCAGCCTGTGTGTGGAGGTCTCAGTCATCACCAGGCACAGTTTAAAGCTCGTAATGTCAAGGTCAAGGTACCTTCTCCCAGGAGAGATGGACTGCAAGGTTGGTGGTACCTACCCTTTGCTGTGAGGACCTTTCCCTTGCACCATCTTACCTTACCTGGGCATCCTCAGCATCTGTGGGGATCAGGCAGACATGGTTCTATCCTCATCTGATCAGTAAGTAATCCTTTCACAGGTCCAGTGTGGTCACATTTCCAGCTCCTCAAAAATAGATCCCAGCTCAGCAGAAGTCAAACTGTAACTGCTGAAAGCCTCCTAGTGTCTCCCCCTCCCCCAACCCCATCACCTGCCCTTTCTTACCCAGCTGTGATGTCCACTCTGTTAGGGGCTAGGTGCCTAGTAACTGTTTGTGAGCTTCGCTTTCACCTTGCCTCCTGATGGGATCACTGGCACTTGAGTTATTTCTACCGTAAGTGGCTTTCCAACCTAAAGTCTGTTAATACTTAGTGTTCCTCAGTTCCTCCTCAGTGTCCAGCTGTCAGATGGACACTGACAGTGCTGTTTGGGAGACCACAGATGGCCCAAAGTACATGGTTTAATTGCTTTCCTTATGGAGGAAGACTCTCCTGAGACTCTTTCTCCAGAGCAAACACTGGGCCCATGGCCTGCAATTCCAAGACTTTTCAAGTCTTATGTTCTACCTATTCCATTATTTAGTGCACTCAGGAATCCACAATTGATTCTCATAAATTATCTGAGGAGATAGATTCTGCTACATTAATTATCCAATATCCTTTCTTCCTTTATTCCTCACTAAAAAGTCCTGAATTTATTGGGTAGCACTTCTAGCTTAAAAGGCATTTTCCAGCCTTCTTTGCAGGATGAGTGACCATGTGACACAGTTCTGGCCAGCGAGACGGAAGGAGAAGTTGCGGGGTGAGGCTTCCAAGAGAGATCCCTAAAAGGGAGGTCAGCTCAGTGGCTTGTGCCTTTTTTCTCAGCTCTTGCTCCCTGCTTGGAGCAGAGACACATACTGAAGGCAGAGGGTTCTCTGTGACAGCGAGGAAGCCATGAGGACAGCAGAGTACTTGTAGAGGTCACAGCCTGACAGCCTGACCACCCTAAGCCATTGACTCAATGCTGGAAGCCATTTGATTTTCTGTACCTCTCAGGAGAAAATAAAACCCTAATTCATTTAGGCCATGTGATTTTGGTTCTGTTGCAGTGAGTAAAGTTGTTAATATTTATACCTAGTATTGCTATTTCTCTAGTGTAAGTCCTATATCTGCATCTCCTGTTTTAGGCCTACGTTGGAAAGGACCATTGCCAAGATAAACTAGGGCACCAGAGACCCCTTCCCCAACAGTCTTTCTTACATCATGGGGGTCAGGATAGAACAGCCAGGGAACTGGACCCTTAGCCCTGGTGCCCTGTCTTGGTCCCTGTCTTTCTTGAAGTATGACCTACTCCAATGGAGTTCAGATCCATTCTTGGATTCCACATTGGGTGGGCCCCAGTGTGGACTTGGGGCAAACGCAGGCATCTTCTTGCTTTTGAGAGGGGATCCTGACCTCAGGAAAAGAAGGGAACTTTCTACAGTCACAGACTCAGCAGCTTCACCACAGCTCCTTCAACAAGTAGAGCTAACATTCTTCGGGGCGTGCCTCCTCAGCACTTCTCCCTGCCACATCTTGATCAGGAGTTCGCAAAGCCTGGTTTGTATGAGCGGGGTGTGTCTTCCCGGTGGCTCACCCTGTAGCGGCTCACAGTCTCCTGGGAGGAGATGTTTGCTGTGTATTCTTGATCCCATTGGCAATCTGGGTATAGGTTTCTGTGTCATGTCTTTGAATCAGCAGTGGCCTGGGGCATCTGGTTATCCTTAGAGCCAGTGTTGAAATGGATTGGATGTGCATTCAAATCCTGCCCCATAGGGTGCTCTAGATTCTTCCAGGGAATAGACATCTTCATTCTTGGCAGGACTATTGTGACAACAGGTGACACAGAGGTTAAGAAGCACAGCACAGAAGGAAGCATGGGATACATGAGTGGCAGCACCCCTTCTAGTCGGTTCAAAATGTTTCCTAGGTCCTTGAAAAATATGAAAACATAATTAGGTTTAATCTAATTACAAAGAATGTCACATGGTTCCATACTAGGGAGCAGTGTCTCAGATTTCCAGCATGCTTAGGCTACTGTCATTGACCAGAGGGGCTGGGAATTAGCAGGGGGATGTGGAAAGGGTGCTTTCCATTCGCAAACGACTCTATTGCAAATCACGTTTGCTGAATTTTGTTTATTTATTTATTTTGGAAATATCTTGTCTGAATTCAGAAGTCACAGATGCTCTTTGTACAAAGGTGAACAGGAGGGCAATGTCTGAGGGATGGCGGGTCTTCCCTTCCCCTCCCCCTCCACCAAGGCCTCCACACCCCCGAAGCCTTGAGATGTCTGTGTTTCCAGTTTTGTTTCTATCGTATAAATTCTCAATCTCTCTCTCTCTCTCTCTCTCTCTCTCTCTCTCTCTCTCTCTCTCTCTCTCTCACACACACACACACACACACACACACTCACACACACACGTATTCTTAATCATGCTATTAGTATCATTCTACATTTTTACCTTTTGAGTATTGCTTTAGTCGGGGTTTTTCAGAGAGACAAAACTGACAGAGAGAAATATGAGAAGAGATGTATTAGGGGAATTGGCTCACTTGATTATGGAGGCTGCAAACCCCCATAATAGTCAGCAAGCTGGAGAGCCAGGAAAGCCAGTAACCTGGCGCAGACTCTCTAAAGGTTTTAGAACCAAGGAAACAGACAATGTAACTCTCAGATGGAAGCCAGAGGCCTGAGCACTCAGGGATTTGCTGGTGTGAGCACCGAAGTTCAAAGTCAACTGAACCTGGAGTTCTGTGTCCAAGGCAAGAGAAGAAGGTGTGTGAGAGAGAGGGGTGGGGGAAGAGAAAGGGAGAAGGAATTTTCCCCCTCTCTGCCTTTCTGGTCCACCTGGGATGATTGGATGGTTCCTGGCACTCTCAGGATGATCTTCCCCACTCTCCTCTGGAAGCATCTTCACAGACACACCTGGGGCAACCAACAATTGCAATCCAATGCCAAGCCACCTGGATTTCCTTTTCAGCCTAAGAGGGGCAGGCTCAGTGCCTACTAAAGCAATGAATACCTAACACTTTCCAGCTCTCTGTGTATCTTTTAATCCAGTTGAGCCAACAGCCCAAACCAACCATCACAAGTATCTTTCTACAATAGTTCATATGACTCCACCTTATTCTTTTTTACTGACTGTATTGTTTTTTGCTACTTGGGTATAGTGATCTTTATTTAGTACTAATTGTGGGACATGGAGGATATTCCTAATATTTTACTCTTTTAAGCACTGCTGTGATGAAAAACTTTGTACATGTGCCTGCCTCTGTGCATGTATTTCCAAAGAAAACATTCCTAGAAGTGGAATGAATGAATCAAAAGGAATGTGCAGCTAGGCATGGTGATGTACATTTCCAAGTACTTGGGAAACTGAGACAGAAGGATCACAGGTTTGAGGACAGCTTCAAAAATGAGACTTTGAGCAACCTAGCAAGACCCTGTTTCAAAAAGAAAAAAAGAAATAGAGCTGGGGGGTCTAGTTTAGAGGTAGAATGCCCATGGTTTCAACCCTCAGTACCAAAACAAATAAAACAAAGAAATTTGTTTTGAAATTTTGATAAATACTGGCCTGTTTCTCAGCTGAGGGCTTTAGCAACTTCCACTCTTATTTCCAGAAGAGTTCTTAATTGTTCCAGCCCTTTGTCCATAATCTCTCTTGGGTTACTTGACTTTTTTGTTGATTGACAGGTACTTTTTACATTTTAAGGATATACCTTTTGTCACACAGATTGCAGATGTTTCTGCCCATTTTCCATTTGTCTTTCTATCTTAATTTATGGACACTTTTACAATATAAATTCTAATTCTCAGTACAGCCTCTCTGTCCTTCAGATCATGAGCTACATCCCTGTATTTTCTCATGGAAGGGTTACTTTTTTTTTTTGCATTTAATTATTTAACTCCTTTACAGCTAATTCTAAGTGTGGTGTGATTTGTGGGCCTAGCTTTATTTTTTCCAAATCATTTAGCCAATTGTGAGAAGAATGATTGGAATCATTGGTTCGCCTGACTTTCATTTCTTACTCCTCTGGGCACTTGAGAAGAATTTTTCTCTTTAAGTGGATAAGAGAGTAGAAGGAAAGGACCCTGGGCTGGTTCTTTAGACCCTCTGGCCTCTTAGATGTTTTAAGTTTGAATCCGGCTATGAGCCTTTGGGCAAATCACTCAATCTCTCTGTTCCTTCCTTAGCAAAGTAGAAATAATCATACCTAATGCCTCATGTGGAATGTTGGATTAAATTAACAGAGAGCATGAGAGAGCATGATAGCCCCCGGCACATCCAGAGATGGTAGGCAAATCTTTTCTCCTCCACTTTCTTTCTTGCTGTCCTGAAAGGCCACAGGAAGAGTGACAGGTTCTTTCCTGGGGAATCTGGTCCTCCCCAGCCCCAGAGTTTCCAAGTCCTGTGGACAGACTCTGCTGGGGTTTGCCTGGCCTCCATGCTCACAGCCTTCTGTCCCTGGCATGTGACTCCAGCAGCAGCCAGATGCCTCCTCTCTACCTCTGGGACATGGGGCATTTGTTGCTTGAGATAGGTTTCACCGAGTGTGGCAGATGGTGTGGATTTGGAGGTCTGAGGTAGGACAGGGTTTGGATCTCTTCCCTCCTCCCCAGTCCAGCTTTCCTGCCAGGAGGAAGCTCGTGTGTCTTTCCTTGTACTCTTGGCAGGGCTGGGGCTTGATGGGCTGGCCACAGGTGTAGGCAAAATGAAGGGGGCAGATAGCCCCAGGGAAGAAAGACAGAGTATGATAGAGAGGTGTGCAAACACACGTTGCGGGAAACAGAGCAAGACTGAGGTGGGCAGAATGGGAGAGGCACAGTTTATCAGAAACAAAGGAAGAGAGGGTTAGAGGGGGATAAACACAGAGGAAAAGAGAGAAGAAGAGTCAGAAAGAGAAATTCATGGAAAGGGAGCAGGGTACAAACCCAAGGAAGCATGCTGTTCTTTGCACAGAATTTAGGAGGGTGTCCCAAAACTCAGTAATTGAAATT
>PVLC010034744.1:0-16758 GCA_004027655.1 Graphiurus murinus | reverse complement strand
GGAGCATGGCATGGTGAGCCCAAGGTGACTAACACAAATGTCTCACTCTCCTGTGGCTGCTCTTGGACATTCTGCCCCCTTCTCAGGCTGAGACTATGTCAGAAAAGGACTCAACATCTATGTGTTCAAACTCCTTCCTTAGGAGAGAAAACCTTGACCCAAACGCACAGGCCCCTTCATGGCTATGTTCTGTGGCTCTTGAAGCACACTGCTGCAAGCATTCCCTCTAGGTGGACAGTAGAGTGAATGCAGGAGAGCTAACTATTTTAATTGTTGGAGCAGCCCTTGCTTGGTTCAGCGGGGCAGATGCATCAAATCTTGAGTCTGTTCAGCCTCTTCACCGGGTGCCATGGTCAGGCGGTCAAGTGTTCTTCCATCCTTCCTGCCTCTCCTAGCCCTGGCACTCACTCTTCCTCCCCAGAAAATCAGAAGCTGCCATCTGCTTCATTATTAACTTTTACGGGTTGAATTAATTCCCCCCAAAGGGTGTTGACAGTTTTAGCCCACTATTATGTTATGATATTCGGAGATGGGTCTTTAAGGAGGTATTGAGATTAAAGTGGAGGCACTGTATGCTCCCTAATCCAGTGCCCCCCACCATGTTCTTTTCAGAGGGACACTGGCAGCAGAGAAGAAGCTCTGAGAAGAAACACGGGGAGGAAAACCAGCCTAAATCCAAGGAGGGACCCTGGGTGGACCCCTCTCAGAGCCCCAGAAGGAGCAAGTCCTGCTGGCCTGTCTACTGTGGGTACCTGGTCTCCAGGCCTGGAGAGTTGAATCTCTTGGCTTGGCCCCACCCACTTTGAGGTACTTGGTTATGGCAGTCCTGGCCAACCCATACACTGACATTCTTCAAAACTCATACTTGTTTGAACTGTATGCATTGTTGAAGAGGCTAGGAAAGTGGAACTTTTTAATCAGTTTTTTTTATTAGTTTTGATCATATAGTATTTGTATTTTTTTTGTGTGTTATGGCACTGGAGACTGAACGTAAGGGAAATGCTACCTCTGAGCTACACCCTCAACCCTATTTTATTTGGAAACAGTGTGTAAGTTGCAGAGGGCCTCACTAAGTTGGTGAGGCTGGCTGTGAATCTGTGATCCTCCTGTCTCAGCCTCCCAAGTACTGGGATTACAGATATGTGGCTGCCACACCTGGTTTATATAGAATTTTTTGAAGATGGTTACAAAACCAATTGATATTCATTCTGTGTTTAAAATATCATGATTGTCCCATTCATAGGGGTAACCACTATTACTTTACATACAAATGTTGGCCTAATTCGAATCTTTTATCAAGAGTGATAAATTATTTTTCAACCTATTTATTCATAATGGCAGATAACATATGACATGAATATTGAAAGTGTTGAAGGTAACAGAGTGAAAAGAAAATTTAAATTGACATTTAAAGTCAAATCTGAAAGGGACTTTGCTTACTTTTACACTAGTGTTAGTTGAAAATAAGCCTTTGATTTCTCTATTTTCCAAATAATTGTCTTGTTTTATTTAAATGATGTATACCAGCCAATGTTTTCTTTCTTAAATTAGATTTTTTTGTTTGTTTCTCACTCAGCATCTCGTCCTGTGGAAGCTCTGCGACACTGGCCACTGTCCAGTTGGAGCAAGAAAGGTGAACCCCTGGCAGCCAGGAGCCGCAGGGGTCTGTACTGGCAGGTCCTGAGTCACCTGCTTCAGAGCTCTGCTTGAGACACAGGATTTGCACTGAGAAGAATCGTGGCTGTATATGTTCACGTGCATAGCAGAGGCCCCTCAGTCAGATCCAGCCCACAGCTGTTCTGTTTAGTGCAAAGGAAATACCACACAAACATTCACTCATTTCCACTGAACATCATGGCCTATTGGTAATGGAAATCTAACACAGGCAACACCTGACAGCCCTGCCCCACAGCTCCCTGCTTCTAGTCTGTTCAGACATCCCTAGTATCTCCTGGGCTTCTGTAAGCATTTGGATTATAACACTTCCTTGCTCTTTCCCTAACCATCAATATAATCCCATGAACACCACAGTTGTTTGAATGGGTATTACTGAATGAATAAGGCAATTCATTAAGTAATGTCCATTATTTCAAAGCATGCTATTTCTTTTGTGTGTACAGAAGCAGTTAACCCAATGAATTCAGGCGCATTCTCTGTCATTTATTTAGAACTTGTTATTTCCCAGACTTAACAGAGAAGTAGCAAGAGACAAAGAAGATGGTAATCATGGACTGTAATGGGAACCAGAAAAAATTTCACCCATCTCTCTGGACCACTTTGTGATTGTCTTGTGCACCAAATATCACAAATATTTCCACTGTTTTTCATATCTTTTGATGTTTTTCTTCTATGACTTGGAAAAAAATGATAAATGAGAGCACTGTGACTGAATTTGTTCTTAAGGGCTTCTCAGACATGCCTGTGATGAGGCTCATTAGCACCCCATTTTTCCTCTTCATTTACCTATTTGCCCTCCTGGGGAACACCTCCATCATTGCTGCTGTGACCAGAGACAGCCGCCTCCACACACCCATGTACTTCTTCCTGAAACACCTGTCCTTCTTGGATATGTGCTACACCTCAGTCACCGTCCCTAAGGCACTGGCCAATTCGCTGATGGGCTCTGAGACCATTTCCTTTGGGGAATGTGTGGCTCAGCTCTTTCTGTTTGTGACGCTGTGTGCCTCCGAGTGCTTCTTGCTCACGTCAATGGCCTACGATCGCTGCATAGCCATCTACAGGCCTCTTCTCTACAGAGTCCTCATGAGCAGGATGCTGTGCCAGGAGCTAGTCACTGCGGCTTGGCTGGGCGGGGCCCTCTACGCTGTCTTCCACACTGTCAACACCTTCTCCCTGCTGTTCTGTGGGCCCAATGTCATTGACCACTTCTTCTGTGACAGCCCCCCCATCATGCGGCTCTCCTGCAGCGATTCCCGCACCCATGAGCACATTGGGTTTGTGGTAGGCGGCTGTGTCATCCTAGGGGCCTTTGCCCTCACTGTGGTCTCATATGTGCTCATCCTGGCCACCATCGCTCGGATCCGCTCTGCTGGAGGTCGTAGAAAGGCCCTGTCCACCTGCTCCTCCCACCTGGCTACCGTCACTCTGTTTTACATCACTGGGAGCTTTGCCTACCTGACCCCCACGTCCCAGTACTCTCCCACTGAAGGACGGCTGGTGTCCGTTTCTTACTCCATCCTCACACCTAGCCTGAACCCCCTCGTCTACTGTCTGAGAAACAAAGACATGCAGATGGCTCTGAAAAGGCTCTTTGCTCTGTCCAGTAGACGCTCTTTCTCGTACTGAGCCTTTATTCTGCTCATGGCTCACGTTGCCGTAGGGCCTGGGGTGTGCCTCCTGCCCATCTGCAAACGGATCACAGACTGTCCACTTCATAAAGCTACAGATTAAGAGGAGAATTTGACTCTGCTATGGAATGTCTTTTGTCCACGTGGCCATTTCCGCAACTTCGGCTCTCCGTCCAGATTTATCCGACACTTAAAGATGAAATGAGGAGTGATGCCTGAGTACCATTTCAGTCAATTTGTATTTTTCTTGTGAACCTTAGAAGGGCTGAGAAAAAGAAAATGTTATCTTTTCTGCCCCTCACCCTACCACCTCTGTACAGACAGGGGAAACATCTTCTCTGTGTCTTACTCACAGAGGGCTGTGTGAAGAGGATGATAGGGTCTTCACGTCTTGAAGGCCAATACTGGGGACACAGAATTTAGCACTCTTATTACTTTCCCTCTATGTCTTCTCATAAGAGTTTTATAGTCTTAGGTCTTATGTTTAGATCTTTGCTCCATTTTGACCTGATTTTTATATATAGTGTAGAGGAAGGTTTCAAATCTATTTATTATTTGACACATGGATGTCCAGTTCCCAATACCATTTACTGAAAGTCTGTTTTTCCCTCTTGTGTGGTCTTGACACCCTTGTCTAGTGTGTGTTCCATGATAAGTAAATGAATGTTCATTTCTGCGACTTAGAAACCATACACATCATATATACATAACCCAGTAATTTTTATATATGAAGAAACAATGACATACAAGATTTGCCTCACTGAATATATACCAAGATCCTGCTTTCCTAGGGCCACTCTCACATGATTGATATGGAATGGAAACTAGGTAGACATCTTGGGAGGCATGGGACCTCTCTTTATCTCTCTCTCTCTTGTACTATGGATTTGATACAGGAACATTCTACCTCTGAGCTATACCCCCAGCTCTATTTAATTTTTATTTGGAAACAGGGTCTCACTAAGTTGTGGAGGGCCTCACTAAGTTGCGGAGGCTGGCTGCAAATGTGTGGTCTGCCTACCTCAGCCTTCCAAGTACTGAGATTACAAGTGTGCACCACCATGCCTGGCTGTGGGATATCGCTTCATGGCCAAATTTGCCCCAGGGGCTCCCTGACACCTTTCTGAATTTGCTTCAAGCTGGATGTGGCCCATGGTTTAACATTTTTTCTCCTCTTGGGGGTCAGAAATGAATTGTGGCATTAGAGTGAAGGCTTCCCTACATCCCTGCTCATTTTATACATCAGGCAAAATGTTTGCATATTTATTTCTATCTTGGCATTTTCCTCTTGGATGACTTGGACTAGTAATGTACTTGCATGTATCAACAGGATATATTTCACAGAGTGGAAAATATTAGCCACCAAAGGGGAGGTAACGTGAGATTCCATTTTATGAAGTTCAAACACAGACACAGAACCCTGTACAGACATCAGGAGAGAGCTCAGTGTTGAAGGTTTATTGCCCAGGAAGAAGGGAAAGAATGGCTCTGGGAGCTGGTAATGCCTTCTTTCATGGTACAGGAGGTGTTATATTGTTGTAACATTTGCAAAATTTAGTAATAGTGGTAACTTAGCAAGGCTTTTAAAAATTTAGATAAATAGACTTCAAAAATTAGAAAAATTGAAGAAAGGCTAGATAATTGAATTGAAAGTCTCATTCTTTTGGGGAAAATACTGAAATAGAATAATTACTAGCTCCTTTTAAAAAAATAACATATTTTGTTCTACTCTCCATATTGTTCTTCCATTTTGAAAAAAAAACTAACCAAAGGTCACCAATTTTCAAATTCTAGATCCTCTTTGGGCCTGAGAATATGAATAGTATGTGCACTCAAGCTAGATTTTGAAATGACATGTGGCCGTCACCTGTCCAGTACCTTTAGCTGGCTTCCTGTTTTGATAGCAAGATCAGAAATTGTGTGACTAAAGGAGAGACCCTCGAAAGCAAAGAAGTTGATTTAACTGAAGGGGTTGGACAGGGGGAGGGGGCACACTAATGTATATCAAGGTTACTCATTAAACTGAACTTGAGAGGGAAGGAGGGCGAGGGAGTGGGGTGGGAATTTGGGGAAGGGGTCAAATGAGAATTGTGAGCACATATATTGTTATCAATTTGTACCTAACAAAGATGTATGCTTACAATGTATGAATAAAAATAAAAATTAAAAAAAAGAAATTGTGTGATTATACTGTAACATTTTTTCAGTGCCCATTCTCCAACTTTCTGAGCTTGAATGGATGTTATGATTCTAGCACTGATGGTAGTGATTTCGTTGCCAGAGCTTCCTGGTATCAGATTTGGTCTACAGGTGTGAGTTCTTAGAATTAATGATTAACAGTGGCCTTAAAGGGAATAGTTTCCTTGTGTGTCTATTCCTAATGGTTTTGTGGGTACCATCAAGTTCTTTCCTCCAGCTTTCTATGAACTGTGGGGAGAAATTATTTTAATTTTCCTTGATTAAAATTTTATGCCTTGCAATGCTCTTTCTATACTGAATCCTGACTGGGTGAGTAGGTACTCTTATGACTGATGCAAACAACAGACCATTTCAGAGAGTTTATATTGTCTGCTTATTTCTAAGCTAACAATGATTCCATTATTAATAAAAGGCAAGATACTAATAATCCATGATATGCAATAGCAAAAACAATTAACTCACTCCTGGGACTACGAGGAATTACTTGCCTTGTGTTGGAAAGGACTTTGAAAACTGAAAGTGAATGGTTACCTTGGTAACCATCATGTAGGGATTTGGAAATACAAAGGTGATCAAGGTCATTGGGCTCCAGAGAGGAAGAAATGTTCAAGGTTTACAATGCCTGGCTGGAATCAGTGCCATAAGCCCTAAGTAATCTCATATTTGAGGAACTGTCATAAGTAAGTTGGATTAATAGCATATCCTGGTTTGTTATGGACTTTTCAGACATTGATTGAAAAGAAAAGGTCACATTGGATAGAGTTGTCTTGGGGACACCCTTCAGAGGAAGTAGGAATGGTAGTGCCTTGACCAGAAGGACATACAGAGCTTCCTGATACAGCTACTGTGCAGGAATTAGTGATTTCCCCATACCCCTTGAGCAGTCTCACCAATTTTTTTAAATCAATTTTGTGTTTAGAAAGACTCCAAAGCCTCAAGCTTTTCCCATTATTTGACTTTTGTAATGTGTTGCATTTTCAGAGAAATTAAAACCTTCCAAGACAAGCAGAAACTAAAAGAATTCATGACAACCAAGCTGGTAATAGAAAAAAATGCATACAGAATTAAAATGCAAAGAAGAAAAAAGAGCCAGGCGCGGTGGTGCACATTTGTAATCCTAGTACTCGGGAGGCTGAGACAGGAGGATTGCAGGTTCACAATCAACTTCAGAAATTAATAATACTCTCTGCAACTTAGTGAGACCCTGTTTTAAAATAAAAGAGTAAAAATAGAGCTGGGGGTGTGGCTTGGAGTTAGAATGCCCCTGGGTATAATTCCCAGTACAGAAAAAAAAAAAAATCCAACACCCATTCATGTTAAAAACATTGCAGAAAATCTAAATAGAAGGAACTTACCTCAACATTATATAAAGGCAATATACAATAAACTCAAAGCCAACATAATACTGAAGGGGGGAGAACTGTGAGAATCCCCTGTAAAAACAGGAAAAAGACAAGGATGCCCACTATTACTACTCCTTTTCAATATAGTACTTGAGACTATAGCCAAAGCAATAAATCAAGAGAAGGAAATCAAATGAATACAAATAGGAAAATAAGAACTGATATTATCCTCATTTGAAGATGACATGAATCTATACTTAGAAGACCCAAAAATGCAGCCAAAA
The DNA here is from genome assembly GCA_004027655.1 of Graphiurus murinus. Classification (NCBI taxonomy): domain Eukaryota; kingdom Metazoa; phylum Chordata; class Mammalia; order Rodentia; family Gliridae; genus Graphiurus; species Graphiurus murinus. Next base: position 9,624 of record PVLC010034744.1, on the reverse strand, counting down.
GACTTATTAACAAATTATTAGGATACAAAACCAACCTAAAAAATCAGTAAATCCAGAAAACAATTCCATTCACAATAACTTCAAAAACAATAAAATACCTAGGAATAAATCTAACAAAGGAGGCAAAAGACGTCTGTAATGAAAATTATAAAACAGTGAAGAAAGAAGCTGAAGATCTTGGAAGATGGAAAGCTCTCCCATGCTCTTGGCTAGGCAGAATAAATATCAAAATGGTCATTCTATTAAAAGTGATCTACAGATTCAATATAATCCCTAACAAAATTCAAATGCCATTCTTCATAGAGCTAGAAAAGGCATTCTTAAATTTCATATAGAGAAACAAAAGACTCATAAGAGCCAAAGCATTCTCAACAATTAAAAACCATGCAGGAGGCATCACAATGCCTGACTTCCAATTATACTACAGAGCTACAGTAAAAAAAACCAAAACAACAACAAAAAAACAAAAACAGCATGGTATCAGCTCAAAAACAGACATATAAACCAATGGAACAGAATAGAAGATACAGGAACAAATCCACACACTTATAACTAGTTGATTTTTGACAAAGATGCCAAAAACATACATTGTAGAAAAGACAGCCTGAAATTGTGTTGGGAAAACTGGTCATCCATTTGTAGAAAAATGAAACCAAATCACTACCTCTCACCCTGCACAAGAGTCAACTCGAGGTGGATCAAAGACCTGGAAGTTAGACGAGAGACTTTGAAATTATCAGAGAAGGGCATAGGTCCAACATTCCAACATATAGGTACAGGTAGAAACTTCTTTGATACAACTCCCAAAGCTCAGTAAATTAAAACACTAATTAATAAATGGGATGGCATTAAACTACAAAATTTCTGTTCATCAAGAATCTAAAGACAGAGCTTACAGAATAGGAGATCTTTGCCAGATACTCTTCTGATAGAGGAGTAATATGTAGAATATACAGAAAAAGGTTAACAACTTAACACTAAAAAAAACTCCCAAAAGCAAATAATCCAATCAAGAAATAAGCAATTGAACTAAATAAGCACTTCACTAAAGAAGAAGTGCAAATGGCCAATAAATATATGAAAAAATGTTCAACACCATTAACAATCAGGAAGATGCAAATCAAAGTTATACCGAGATTCCATTTGAGCTCAATTAGAATGGCAATCATCAAGAATCAAACAACAGTAAATGTTGGCAAGAATGTGGGGAAATGGGAACTCTTCTACAGGTCTGGTGGGATTGCAAATAAGTGCAGCCACTATGGAGATCAGTGTGGAGATTCTTCAGAGAACTGGGAATAGATCCACCATACAAGCCAGCTATACCACTCCTGGGTATGTTTCCAAAGGCATGGAAATCAGACTATCATAGTGATACATGCATATGCATGTTTATAGCAGCACAATTCACAATAGGCAAATCATGGAACCAGCCTAGTTTTCTATCAACAGATGAATGGATTACAAAATTATGAGATATACACGCAATGGAATTTTATCTACTCAGCAGTAAAGAAGAAAAAATTATGTAATTTTCAAGAAAATGGATGGTCCTGAAGAACATTATGTTAAGTAAAATTAGCCAGTCACAGAAAATGAAGGGTCATTTGTTTTCTTTCATGTGTAGGAGCTAGGGAGTAATTGGGATACAAGAAGAACTTTAGATAATGGAGGAGAAACCTCAGTGGAGCCAGGGAGGTGGCCTAGGGGAGAGTGAGGAAGAGGGAGAATTAACAAAGGAAGCACTTCTATTGACATTACATACATATGTGAGAATACACATGCCAATCTCAATATCATGTATGAGGAAGGAAGGAATAGGGAGAAGAGGGAGGGACTCACCAACTACTGTGTGTGTGTGTGTGTGTGTGTGTGACTATCACTATTTATTACATTACGATGAGAGACTATAAGACCATAATACACCAATAAAAGTATAAAGAAGTGTTGTGTTTTCGACTTTACTGTTCACTAATACTATCTTTCTTAAGTTGTTTCTTCCCTTTTCTTTGAAATTAATTATCTCTATTTTTAAATTTTGAATTAATGATTAAATTGTATTGATGCCCTAACTTTTATCTTTAGAAACATTTCAATTGAGAAATAATAGTTGTATATATTTGAGGTGTATGAAGTGATGGTTGATACGTACATACATTGTATAACGATTACCACAATAAAATTAATTAACACATCCATCATCACCCATAGTTATTGTGTGTGTATAGAAGTAAGAACAATTTCAAATTGAGTTGCAATAATGTTAACTACAGTCACCAGCTGTATATTAGGTCCCCAGAATTTATTCATGTTGTAACTGAAAGTTTGTCAACATCTCCCCACTTCTCCCCCATCCCAGCACCTGGAAACTATGACCCTGCCCTCTACTTCTAATTATTTGATTTTTTAAGAGTCTACATATAAGTTTTATTATAGATTATTTGTCTTTCTGTGTCTGGTCCATATCTATGCACATAATTCTTTATCTACTTATCCCATCAGTGGGCACTTGGGTTTTTCTGATAAAGTCAACCTACAGAATGGGGGATATTAACATTTCTTTCAATTTTGTGGTAATATGGTATGTACAATTGTTTTCCACTTTATTGAGACACTGTTTTCAACTTGAACGCACAACTAAGGCTCTTCAGAGGAACCGGAAGGCTCTCTTAAGCATCCTGCCCAGAGCACGCTTAATCTCCTTGTTCCTCAGACTAAAGATGACAGGGTTAAGGAAGGGGGGCACCATGGAGTAAAACATGGCTGTGAGCAGGGTCTGGAGTGTGGGTGCTTGAGAAATGGGGTTCAAGCAAACAAACAGGGAGGAAATGACAAATAGGGTAACAACAGCCATCTGGGGGGAGCAGGTGGACAGGGCCTTGTTTCAGGCGTCCGAGGAGCACATCTGGAGCACGGTGGAGAAGATGTTAGCATAGGAGACGAGCAGGATAACAGAGCAGAGTAAAACAAGGCCGGTGCTCACCGCCAGGGCCACCATCTCCGAAGACCGTGTGGCCTGGGCCGAGATGCTCAGGACCTGAGGCACATCACAGAAGTACTGGTGAATCACATTGGACTCCGTGAAGGGGGGTCTGAATATGGTCCCTGTGTGGATGGCAGAATAGACCAACCCACTGGTCCAGGAGCCCCATGCTGCCTGCACACACCGCCGCGGGGTCACCATGAGCCCGTAGTGAAGAGGGTGGCAGATGGCAGCATAGCGGTCATAGGACATGACCATGAGGAAGAAGAACTCTGTACCCAAAGAAGATAAAGAGGAAAGTCTGAGAGGCGCATGCTGGGAGAGAAATCCATCTCCTCCCTGTCAGAGAGTCAATGACTGATTTGGGGACAGTAACAGAAATGTAACCGAAATCAATGAGGGATAAATTGCCTATAAAGAAATACATGGGAGAGTGAAGTTGAGGATCTGTCACAATGACTGCAATGGTTAGAAGGTTCCCACTCACAGCTCCCACATAAATCGTGAAGAACAGAAAACCCTGCAAGCTCTGGAGCTCCCCGGAGCTTGAGATCCCTGTGAGGAAGAATTCTGTGATGATGGTGAGGTTGCCCATGTCGCCAATGTGCTGTGGCCGTCTACAGCCAATTGGTAAATGATAGGATGATACCACAAATAAAACAGAGGCAGATCAGTCCTGCTTCACAACAAATGAAAAGGAGGCATTATTACATATCCAGGAATAATACATCCTAAAGTCCTCCATCCCAAGAACCAGCCCCCAAGAAGCATAAGCCCAGTGAGGAAAGGTTTGCAGGGGGATAGGGGTCTTTGTGGGCTCTTTGTTGGGATCTAGAAACCCAATTATTAGAAGGCAAATTAACAAAAGAAAAGCATACGCATTTTACTAATTTTACACATATGGGGATCTTCATAAAAGAATGGAGTCTGAAGAAACGATAAGAGCAAGATGGTTTTTTACATTTTTGGACAAAGAACATTTATGAAGGAGTGGCAGGAGAAACTGATCTCTGGGCTAGATAATAAATTTTATGGATGTCATCAAAAGATATATGGCAAAGAAGGTGACTTAACTGAAGGTGATGGGGAGAGGGGAGGGAAACACCCTAATGCACAAGATATACTTTCACAATCATATCAAAATCAATCTCTAAACTGAACTTGAGAAGGAGGGAGGGGAGGGAATGGAGTGGGAACTGGGGAAGGGTTAAATGAGAAATGTGTTCGTGTATGCCTCTACCAGCTTGTACCTAACAAAGATGTATGATTACAATGCACTGTTAAAAAAAAAAAAAAAGATATATGGGTGGTGGTAACAGTTTGTGTAAGAGAATAAGTTTACTCAGATTCACTTTCAGATTGCTGAAGAAGTAGATTTCAAATCCCCAGATGGAAATGAGGAGATAAGATTTGTTAATTAGTCTTATCTAAGCATTCTACTTTGGAAGCGTATCAAAGCATCGAATCATATGTTGCAAATACATCCTATTGTTATTTGTCAACAAATAAATAAATAAATAAATAAATAAATAAATAAATAAATAAATAAATAAAAGAACAAACAAATAAATAAAATTGCCAAAAAGAAAAGAATCTTAGAAACAAAAAAAATTCCCAGGAAAAAAGACCTGAGTTTCATGACTGAAAAAATCTAACCCATGAAGGTATATTGATTAAAAACACACAAATAGAAACACTAATATAAAATTTCATAAATGAATTAACAAAAATAATATTGTGAGCCAGGCATGGTGGCACATGCTTGTAATCCCAGCATTTGAGAGGCTGAGACTGGAGGATCTGGGTTTGCAACCAGCCTCAGCTACTTAGTGAGGCCCTCCGCAACTTAGTGAGACCCTGTTTCAAAATAAAGAATAAAAAAATCAGACTGGGGGTGTAGCTTGGAGGTAGAATGCCCCTGGGTTCCATCCCCAGTACCAAATAATAATGATAATAATAACAGTAATAATAACAACAATAATAATAATAATAATAATAATAATATTGTGTCCTAGGGAGAAAGTCAAAATGAAAAAAATCAGAATAACATTTATTTTTCATTAACCCTGGACATCAGAAATCAATCTACCTGTATATTCATATATTTGAAGGAGAATAAACATGTATAGAAAGTCTATATATGCATTTAAGTAGAAATGAAGAAATGTGGTAAAATAAGTGCATATTCATGCATGCAAAGATTCAGAAATATAACCCCTTTCTAAGACTATTAGTTGAATATAAAATTAGACATTGACATCTTTTCCCTGAAAATAGTTATGTAGATGCCCCAGGTACAAATATACTTTTAAAATGTGAATATATTAATTATTTGATCATGGCAAATATTTCACAACGTGTATGTAAACCAAACCATCAAGTTGTGTGCCTTACATATATACAATTATAAATTGTCAACTATTCCTGAATGAAGCTGGAGGAAAGCAAATGTGGACTCCTCAGTGATCAAGATATTGAAAGTTGAAGGACATTTTAGATATTGGAGACATATGAACCAAGCTCAGCCTTTCACTGGGATCTTTAGTTCTGCAGACATGAGGTTCGTGACTCCTACAAAGTACTTGCTTCTACATTGAGAAATAAGTACGAGGGCATCACATCCCAGAGGCGCCTGTTGCACTAATGCCAGGCTAACATTAAATGAGCACAAGCTCCTAAATGCTGAGTCTTTCCAAGGCAGAGAGCAATATGGTGTTGCAAGGAGAAAAGCACACAACTTTTATCAATTTTATTAATTAATTACAGGGTTTCTAAACTGACAATCTGGGATTCTGTTCAGAGATACAAAATTGCTAATATACATTTAGCCACCAGGATGCCAGCTCTGCTCTAGGGAATCAGGAAATGAAAACTATTTCCATTTTGAGAGAATCCCTTTGTCCATCCAGTGTGATGAAGGAAGTGCATCCCACCGTGCAAGCGTCCAGTGCCTGGCGCTCTCCAGGCCAATGCCAGCTCTAGTTCTTGTTCTATCTGTCTCTAATCGATTCCTTTTTCTTCAAGCCTCACAAAGTTTGAAGGACTCGAACATGGTCTGCGTCTTTGCACCAGAGCACAGGAGGAAGCCAGAAGCTCCCAAATTCCATCTTACAGAAGATGACTTGTTTTGTGCTCTGCTTTTCACCAAGCAGAGTGATGGGGGTTGCGGGAGCCCAAGGGCAGCTGGCAGGGGCCTCTGTGTCAGTCTCCTCCTCTGTTCTTAGCTGTCCCCCTGCCCTGACTACTTTACCACTCTGTCCAGCCTTTGCAGAAGAGCAAATGTACAGCACACAATGCAGAGAAGGATTTCCTCACACACCACTCATGCTCTCCCAGGAGGCCACGTTCTGCACTTCCCAACTTGGGAGGCTTTGAGGCCAGCCTCAGCAACTTAGTGAGACCTTTGTTTCAACAAACAAACAAACAAACAAACAAACAAACAAACAAACAAAGCTAGAGGTGTAGCTCAGAGGTAGAATGCCCCTGGGTTCAATCCCCAGCACCACTAAAGGGGAAAAAAATAAAAGGTGTATGTCCTGCTGTGGTAGGCATCAAAAGGCTAGGCCATCTCCACATGTCTTTCTTTGTCTTTAGCTCAAAATCTTCCAAAATATTTTTGATCATTTTGGCAACATGGACCAGACTTCTGGTGTTTCAGGAAACATGTATGAATTAGACAATGTAGTATTGGCTTCCAGTCAGAAACTCAGTGTCAAATAAATGGATAAGATAAACTATCTTGAAATCAAATGAATATATATATATATATATATATATATATATATATATATATATATTTCTATTTGGATTTCCTTTCCCAAATCTATTGATAACTTATTATTTTCAACCCTCAGAGAAGAAGAGAAATTAGGTCCCACCAATCTTCCATTTATTGATTACATTTACACTGTTGTGTAAAATCTCTTATCTAATTCTGTCTGGGCATACCAATTTTGAATGGTTATTCCAGACAGACTCTAAGAGAACCTCTAAGAGAGTCTATATCGACCCTCTGGGTTTGAAAATTACACACATTCTCTATGAACCAGGGATCCAGAATGAACTTGATGTCATTGCTCTAGAAAATGTTTTCATAACAAATGTAATGAATGAATCGGAGTTCTTCTGATCATGATTTTAACCTGAGACCAAGTAGATTCTGCTGCACCATTCTTTCATTTAAGTTGCTCTTTAAAGCATAGGCATGAGCCCTTTCCTTTCCCGTGTACATCCTCATCCATAAAAGATGTGATCTGATCTGAGTCAGGACCGAAATTTTCCATTTGCCTTTTGGCAGCATATAATCCCCTAAAGAGCATCCTCTAGTAGGCACAAATTCCTTTTTTTTTTTTTTTTTTTTTTTGGTGGCATTCTATGTATGAGCTATATCCGCAGAATTATTTTTATTTTTCATTTGGAAATAGCTAGGTTACTGAAAGCCTCACTAAGTTGCTGAGACTGGCTTCAAATTCATGATCTTTCTGTCTCACCCTCCAAATTACTGGGATTACAGGAGTGCTCCACCACTCTCTTCTACAAATTCCAGTATTTAATTGTGGGGTTCCAGCCTTCTAGGCAGTGGGGTCCTTCGATAGGTGTGGATTGAGATGAGGTCTCAAGAATACCCTCACACCACATGCAGTGTAGAAGTGTATCTGTTTATTGCTTGTTAGTAGCTGTTATTTATACTATCTTTTTTGCAGTGAGGCATATAGAACAGGAATTTTTACAGTCTTATTTTTCTAAAGGTTGAGTAGGTACATTTTTAACGAGAAAAGCCATTTCCCATGACATTAAATGGGGTTAAGAAAACAGTAAAGGTTACAAAATACAATACATATATAAAGATTCTTTTAGTACAAAGCAGTGTTAAAGGTTAATGACCAAGAACCTAAATCCAATAGTTTAAATCTTTACTATTTGTTTAGTACCTTTAAGCAGTGTTCTTATCTTTTCCTCAGGCAGCTAGAGAGTTAATGTATCCTGTGAAATTTTAGGGGGACAAGGTGGAAGTGAGTAAAGACTATCTGTCTTAAAGCCTTCTTTACTAATAGATAAAATAGTAGACCTAAGTCTCTGGTTTATTTATTTTGTTTCTATACCTGTGTGCTGAGAGGGAACATAAGGCTGTTTAGTAACTAAGCTTGCAAAGCCTGTTTCCTGACTAATGTTTGTAGGTGGTTAATGAATTTCTTATGGGTTTTCTTGAGGCACTGCTTTTTCAGCTAATATTGAGGAATCATAATCCGTCTGGCCATCTTGTGTTTCTAAGAAATTTTCCTTTACAATTAATGTGAAAGCAAAACCCAAAGCACCCAAAATTTCCAGAATATAACATAATGAAAAGTGGGATATGCCACGCATTCCTTCTTTTGGAAACGTCTGCCTTGCAGGACTCCAGCGAACCGAGCCTTGCTCAAGGTCCAGCTATTAAGGAGCTGTGGCATTTAGTGAGTTGTCAACATCCTAGCCAGTTCTCTCCTCTGCTTATTTGTTTTCACAGCTTTTGCTAAAATTGCTTTGTTCTAAAATAACTATTTAAAATTTCAACTTATTTACCTGTCTTGTTTTGAAGCATTGCAAACCATAAATAATCTGTTTAGATTCTATCTTTTCAATACTAAAATTAGTTTGCACAGTGATATCTAATCTCAGTACAATTTTATTTTCATCAAAGAAAATTGAGGAATTATATTAGTATAATTATAATTGATATGATATAAAATTATATGTTTGTATTATAAAAATGTTATCATTTGCATTTTTGTTCATACTTAATATGTTATTGTAATTCATTTACCATTTCAAAAACAATTTATGAGCCGGGCGTGGTGGCGCACACTTGTAATCCCAGCATTCAGGAGGCTGAGACCGGAGGATCCGGGTTCGCGGCCAGCCTCAGCTACCTAGTAAGGCACTCCGCAACTTAGTGAGACTCGGTTTCAAAATAAAGAATAAAAAATAGGGCTGGGGCTGGGGGTATAGCTCGGAGGTAGAATGCCCCTGAGTTCAATCTCCAGTACCACAAAAAAAATATGAATTTTCTGCCTTTTATATGAATAATAATGATGATTTGCTTACACTGACATATTTATATGATTTTTCTAGTGTTTTAAAAAGCAAGATAAACCTGACATAGTGGCGCACACTTGTAATTCAGCATTTGGGAGGCTGAGACTGGAGGATCTGGGTTTGTGGCCAGCCTCAGCTGCTTAGTGAGGCCCGCCACAACTTAATGAGACCCTATTTCAAAATAAAGAATAAAAAAATAGGGGTGGAGCTGTAGCTCGGAGGTAGGATGCCCCCAGGTTCCATCCCCAGTACCGCCCCCCCCAAAAAAAAGCAAAATATTTTATGTGAATTGCTTTTTCTGATAATCCTTTGAATTATGTGTGTTTTCTTTAACTAACCTTGCTTTTCTAAATGTAGTGAAAGTTCTTTGAGCAGAGAATATTATTAACTATCTAGACCAATATTATGTGGTTAAGTTGGTACTGCAGAGCTATGGTGTAGGTTCCTGATGCACACTTAGAGCTATTTTTTATTTTCTTTATTACAACAGCACATTATAAGTCTTGTTAACATTCTCCATCTCTTCAAATTATGTCTTCTTTCTCCTCAGTTCAAATAATTTCTCATTT
>PVLC010034743.1:0-16624 GCA_004027655.1 Graphiurus murinus | reverse complement strand
CCCGGCTTCTTATGTGCTTTTTGATAAACATGCACTTTATGTTAGTTGTCCCTTATAGATACAGGATGTTTGAGCATGGATACAATGTGCAAAATATCTGTTCTAACCTAGCTTTGGTGGACACATTAAGTCATAAAGTAGGTTGAGCTCAGAATCAATTTGTTATAAAATGGAAATGATTCATCTGTAAGAAATAATGAGCAGGAACAGAGGATTTAAGTAGAATGCCTTAGCAGGTAGAACAGGCCCCATGTTTCTAATTCCAGTTGGATCAATGATAAAGAAAGCCTAAAATACCTACAACAGACTTAAAAGCATCGTTAGTGAGGCACTGTTACTATAAATGGTAGGAAACAAAGGTCCTTGTGACATAGAGTCAGAAAGCCTGGCAAAAGTATATCCTGTCCTTAAGTTAAAGGCAAAACATATAATTGATGACCTTGGTTATCTAGCTAAGGAGATGACCAAACAAAATATTGTCTGGCTTTTTCTACTTATAGAAAAATATAAGAAGAGAAGCATAAATTGAGAGAGCTATCAAACAAAAATGGGTTAAGATTTGACTATTTTGATAATTCTCAACTTCTGCACAGAATAGATGCTAAAATTGAGAAATGATGTCCAAGCATTAATAATAATAAAAAAGTAGAACAGAGATAAGACCTGTTCTAGAGAAAAAAAAGTTGAGAAAGTAAATATACATTTTTTGAAAACATTAGAAAGATCAAAAGGTCAGAGTATCCAGTCACACTGAGGATCCATTAAAGAGATAAAAGTGTGACTTGCGGAATATGTCAATCTAACAATAGGAAGGATCTTTAGGAAAAAGAGCCCTGTTTCCCTTAACTCAGCCAGAATCCTGGGATGTAAAAAAAAAAACTTGTCTCAAAGAGCTCTGTGAATGTAACTCTTGCCTGTTGGGATAAACTCCAGTGAACTCTGGCAGAAAATCCACAACGTTTTTAAGGGGGAAAAAAAAAACTGAAAACATGAAATGAAAGGGACAGAAAGCATATAAAATGAAAAGAAGCTGTTGAACCATTAACATTTTACAGTTAGAAAGCAGGCTGATAAAACCAGTCACTGGTAAACACAAGGTACCTTTGTTAAAAAGAAAGATGACTCAGAGGGCAGAACCAAGGGACAAGGAGAATTATTCCCAAGCCCTAAAAACCTAATTAAGCAATATTCAACTCTTGCTAAAGTGTATTTCAGAACTCCAGTAGATCTGTAATTCTATTGTAGCTCTCTTCCTTCAGTCCTTCCTTCCTTCCTTTATTTATTTATTTTTGGATCTGGGAATTGAACCCAGGGGCATTTTACCTGTGAGCTACACTTCCAATCCTATTTTATTTTTGTTACTTTGAAGCAGAGTCTTGGTAAATTGATGAGGTTGGCCTCAAACCTGCCATCCTCCTGTCTCAGCTTCCCAAATACCAGGATTACAGACATGCAGCATGGCACCCACCTAATGTTCTTCATTTTTTCACAGGAACCTCTGTGGCTGGTTTCGTAGGCTTGTTTTGTTATTAGTTTTGGAAGTTGAAGGGGAATAACTTCTTTCTCCAGTTTTTCATATCTGTAAATCAAAAGAACAACACAAAAAGAGACTTGTCCATGCATGGGCCCAATTTAGATGGTGAGATTCTGAACTCCGAGAAGATGAGATGAGACTCTTGGAGACCTGTGCGAAGACACATACATTTTGTGGATGGAAGGGTCATAATTAGGGGTCAGAGTGTGGACTTGTAGTAGACAGGTTCTAAGATGTCCCCAATTATACTTCTTCCTGATATTTACTCCGTGAATAATCCTCTCTCCTGGAGGATAGGAAGAACTTATGACTTGGTTCTAACTAATAAAAGACTATAGGTAATGGTATAACACGCCTGTGCTTATGTTACCTATGATTTTAAGGCATCCTGTTTGTAAACTCTTTCTCTGCTGAATATGATGAATTAATTTGCTATGTTTTGAGTTATTTTATGGAGAAGATTTGGTGAGAAGAAAATAGAACATCAATTGACTAAGAACACAAGTTATTCAGGCATTCAAACCACAAAGAATTGAATTCTCTCATCACCAATACTTGGAAGTCACAATTTCTTCACCTGAGCCTTGAAATGAGATAGCTGCCCAGCCTGACACTTTCCTTGCAGCCTTGTTTGACTTAAAGTGAATGTCTTGCTGCAGTGGAGCCAGCTGAGTCATGCCCTAAATCCTGATCCCCAGAAATTACAAAATGTTAAAAATATGTTTTCTGAGCCAATGATTTGGTATACTATTGTTACATGACAATTGATAACTAATACAATGGGCTTTGATTTCAATTTTCTGTTAACACTTACTCTTTAAAAATATTAAAAATAAGGCTAGGCATGGCGGTGTACTTCTGTAATCTCAGTACTTGGGAGGCTGAGAGAGGAGTATTGCAGATTCAAGTCCAGCCTCAGCAATTTAGAGAGATCCTGTTTCAAAATAAAAAATAGAAAATAGGGCTGAGGGTGTAGCTTGGAAGCAAAGTATCCCTGTGTGCAATCCCTAGTACCAAAAAAATCAATCAATAAATCAAAGAAACAAGCAAACAATCATTCAATAAACAAGCAAACTAAAAAGTCTTGGGAGTATTTTTAAGAGAGTAATAAAGCCGGGCGTGGTGGCACACGCTTGTAATCCCAGCATTTGGGAGGCTGAGACCGAAGGATCCAGGTTGGCGGCCAGCCTCAGCTACCTAGTGAGGCACTCTGCAACTTAGTGAGACCCTGTTTCAAAATAGGGCTGGAGGTATAGCTTGGAAGTAGAATGCCCCTGAGTTCAATCCCCAGTACCGCAAAAAAAAAAAAAAAAAAAAAAAAAAAAAGTAATAAAATGTTGAAAGGAAGAGATTTGGATATTTACCTATCCAGTCATACATTTGTATCCTGTTTTGTGTAAAGAATGAAAATTGTAAAAAAAACAGTAAAGGATATTCTTGAAACTTATCTTCCAGAATTTAAATCTTGAGAAAGAAATGAGATTGGGAACATAAAATAAATCTATCCATCCTTCTAAAAAAAATAGCAGTATCAGGAACAAATCTGCATACAGGAGAGGTCATCAGTTCACGAGACATGAGTCCATTTCATGTACAGGCAAGTTGGTGTCTGCTGGGATGGAGAGAGAAGTGGCAGAGTTTCAGACACAGGCTGCCAGATGAAAGTTCACTCAATATTCATCTGAACAGTATCAGCCACGACATGGGCCAAGTGGGAGAAAATAGTCACAGGGATAATGAGGAATTGGCTGCTAGAAAAATGTGGCAGTCATACTTAGACTCGATTTCATCTGGAAAGTGAAGACAAGTTGCTAGAAATGTCATTAGGTACCGTTATTTAATTAGAGACTGTTATCTTCTTCTTTGATACACTATTCCAGAATAGAATTATCAATTATTTAATGATTTCCATTTAATATATCTTATCACAGAAAATTTTATCTAGGACCTGTACCCTCCCTGCATTTTTATTAATATGAAGAACACAGTTGTTCTTGCAACTAATGCTGTAGCAAAATGATATATTAAAATAATACATTATCTATAATGCGGCATACGTTTTTTACTTACGCCCCTGGCTTTTCCTTTTCTTTGAAATAATAGCTGCCTACTTTGCTGTTGTAGGCATCTGCCCCCTTTATGTCTTACTCACAGAAGGTTGCAGGGGACGGATTTGGCCATTTTATATTGTCAGTGAGGTCACTAAGCCTCTCCCTGTGTGGACGATTTGGCATTACAGGAAATATTACATGGGTCAAAAGGTGAACGTGCAACCAATAAGGAACAGGGAAAAGCTACTGAACACTGTGATCTCAAATCATATGCTACATAACACATTTATAGGTGAGCTAGACAAAGAGTTTCCAGTTGCTGCAGTCAAGGGGGAAAAGGGCATAAATTTGAATATAAGAAATATCACAAAGAGTAAAAGAGAAATATTATTTGAAAAACTAACAATCATGCTCCAGACTTGAGATAATTCAGTTTGTGCTCAAACAGAAAAAAAAGAAAGTTCTTAGGGAAGAAAACTAAATAATCTCTTTCTCATCTTATTATTATTCCTACATATGACCTATATGTTCAGATATGTTCACATGTATTACACTTATAATACCTAGGCTGAACTGGAGTGAATATTAATTAATGCCTAATGGTCCCAAATGCAAATGTCCATGAGAATATTTTTGTCATTGAAATGACATTAATTTCTTTACTTGAGAAGCACTAATTAGAGAATGGAAAAATTTGCAGAACAAAGGAGATCTTATGGATATTACAGTTTAAGACTTTCGTTTTACAGATAAAAACACTGGAGCCGAGAGAATGTAAAGGATTTCTCTTAGATAGAGAGCATTGGTAACCTGGATTTTAGTTCAGTGATATTGTCTGGAAGTTAAATTCTAATTAAGAACTGAAAAAGATGTCATTGTATGTTCTTAAAGGATAGTATGTTTAGAATATCACTCTTAGGTGAAATAGAATTTTATAGTAAGCCACACAGATGATGGTTTTCATTTATGCCTGCTCCAATTATTAAAATTATTTTCTTCTTTTTGGAACATTGTCACATTATGAGCTCTTAGTTGCCAGGGAATATACCCACATTTACCTGAGGATGCAGGCATATGGTCTAGGTTCCTTTATCCATAGTTATAAAAGACTTGAATGTAGAAGTGAGCAAAGTGAAAAATTTCTCAGAATTTACCATCTGTTAGTACATTGTTGAAGGCACCAATTTTTTAAAGGCAGATATTGCAGAATCCCTGTTACAAAAGCCAAGCACTATTATAGTGCCAAATATGGTAGTGTTTTTCCAGAAGAATTCTGAGGTTGTGATTGGATGTTATTGTTAGTGCTCTACCTCTAATGCCCTCTCAAATTTCCCTGAGCTATTCAATGTTGTTGACCAAATTTCCTCTCTGTGTCTCTGTTTTTTTCATTTGTTTGTGTTTCTGTGTGTGTGTGTGTGTGTGTGTGTGTGTGTGTGTGACTAAGATCAGTGAATCATATAATGAGTACTTTTTTTTTTCAGTTTCTGCTATGAGACAACCGTGCAGCACACTATGGAAAACATAAGATGTAGATAGTTCATGGCTCCTGGGAGCATTCAGTTTACTAAAATATATGACACACAAAATGCTAGTAATTAGATATGTGTTGTAATAATTGAGAAAAGCAAAAATAAATAAAAGCTGTAAAAATTTATAAAAGTGAGAGTATGTCAACATTAGTGGTGCCTCTTACATTTCTCTGAAATTCTCATGGAGAGTACAAGATTCCTGGGCTCCAGCACCAGAGACCATTATACTTACCTGTGTATTGGGCTCAGTATTTTGAGATTTTATTAATGCTACAGGTAAGTCATTATATTCCAGGTTAGGAAACAATAAAACCAACTCCCAAGTCTTAATGACTGTTTGATTTTGTTTAATGACATGTTTCTCTTATGTTACAAACCATGTATTAATCAGAGGAATGTCATTACTCTGCATAAATGTCATTCTCACTTCTGGACTAATACTGAAGGGACAGCTACTTCATGGAGGTAATGAGAAGCAGCAAAAAATAAACTGACTCTAACTTTTTCTGTCCATATGCCTTTTTTTGGGGGGAGGGGGGATAAGGGGTGAAAGAAGTCATACAACTGCTCTAACTCCAACTAGGAAAGGACATGGAATATTACAGTTTCTCAAAAAAAAAAAAAAAACAAGAAAAAATAGGCAACATATTTATAAACTGCCCCTCTATAAAAGAGACTATTACATAGCCTCCTAATTGATCTTTTTTG
Organism: Graphiurus murinus; assembly: GCA_004027655.1. Classification (NCBI taxonomy): domain Eukaryota; kingdom Metazoa; phylum Chordata; class Mammalia; order Rodentia; family Gliridae; genus Graphiurus; species Graphiurus murinus. The sequence goes on along the minus strand of PVLC010034743.1, from coordinate 10,802 downwards.
GTTCCAAGTTTCTCCTCAAGAATCCATACTATACCTATGTTCTGAATAATCTACTTCAATTGTAACTTTTTTTTCCCCATCATTTAATAACTCAAAAAATTCTCAGAACAATATTTAACAAAATACAAAATTCTCAGAGCAATATTAAAAGCCCTTCATATCTTGGCTTCTCAACTTTGCCAACTTGATCTTTCACATATTTCCATGAAGCCTGTGGTCTAAGCATTTGTACTACTGACCACTTCTCAGACAGGACTGCCTTTTTTACTAACTCCCTTTCTTTACTTAAGCAGTTTGAAAACCTGAATTCAGGATTAACTGGTGTACATTAAATAGTGATTATCTCTTGGATAAATTTCTTCTATAATAATTATTTTGTCCTCACGTCTATTCCTCAAAGTAACAAGTAGTTCTTGAATTTTTATTTTATATTTATTTTTTTAATTTTTATTGATGCACTATATTTGTTCATAATAGTGACATTCATAGTGATGAATTCATACATACACATAACATTATTTTGTCTGTTTCCTTCCCCATACATTTTAAATGATACTTCCTCTAAGAAGTCTTTCCTGATGTTCAAAAGTGGGTATAATTTTAAGTGGGTCATAATCATTAAAGTCTTTGGAAACTAGAACACTTACCAGTCTTCAGGTGAACAGTATGAGCATTTCTGGACTCAGCATGGTATTGCCTTTAAGTCATCCTCAGTGCAGTACTGCAAAAAGTATTTATTTAATAAATGTTTAATTTTATTGTTAAATACATTTATAAAGCAGTAACTCAGCATGAAAACAATGACATATTTCATGTTGAAAATAATTTTTTGTGTTCTTTTAAATCATTATTGTCATTTGGGGACCTGTCAAGGTACTGTTAGTTCTTTTGGTGCTCAACGATATTTTTCCAATATAATCAAATATATAAGTTGACAAATATGATTATGAGTAGAAACACATACACAGATGGTGGTCCCAATTTTTTATTCATATTCCTGAGTTCATTAGGGAGAAATATTATAATAAGTGTACATTTAGCACAGTTCTAAGTTTGGTAAGTAAGACTCTCATTTGCAGTTTACCCAAATACATGTTCATTTGAGTTTCAAAGTAGTCCTCATCTGTGCCACCAACAAAATGAGAAGACAGTGCAGTCAGCAGCCAGATGGGAAATTGTTTCAAGTCAGCATCATGTTCATTCATAACATTTGGGATATCACATAAAACAAAAGTGGCCACAGAGGATTTTATTTTACTGCCTGGAAGGAGCTCCTGTGTTTTTTGAGGATTCTATTTTTCCCTGGGTATATTTTAGGCACACTTTACCACTTAACAGGCTTCCTGCAGCTCATTCAAAGCACTTGCCATTCCCCCTTTTCTGGCACCTATTATTGAGGTTATCACTGGTAATAGCAGTCAGATTAATATATAATTCTCACATGTGCAATATAGTAAATGAGATAGACTCACAGTATGAGGGTCATGCTGTTCTATAGTTGATGGTATGATTTATATTTTCTCCCTAATGTGTGATATCTATATTTACAGAAGTAACACTGTTCAGTTTTTATTGAATAGAGCAGCTTTCCTATCAAGGAGACTTAGAAGACATCTAGAATTCATTTAAAATTTTTTCTCTTAAGAAATAGTGCAACATTTTCCATTGTGGTACCCTAAAACAAAGTGAATTGATAATTATGAGTTTTATGTTATATAAATAAATATATTTATATATAGAAATTGTGAAACTATTAATCTGGTTATGCTATCTATAGCAGCATACATCAGATATGAGCAATATTCATAACCAGGCCAAGAACAGCTGTGCTAGAATTAGAGATATAGCTGTGCTTATAGATGAGATGAAACAGGAAGAAATATACTGAAATTGAGAAATCCCCCCCCTCTTTATTCCTGTGAAAATCTTTCTTCATCTATGATAAAACTATCTATCTCTTCTTTATAAACCAAACATAGTTGCTAGGTTCAGAGGTAGCCACCTATCTAAACTAGGCCTGATTTGCTTAAAACAGGAACGAAGAAAAAAATGTAAGGTTGGAAAATATAAAATATTAAGTTCAATAATGTCCTGTTTTTCCAACCATGCCCAATAATCCACTAAACTGTGTGAGAGAATAAATCCTAACAAGAGAGGTAAGGACACACACACACACACACACACACACACACACACACACACACACAGATAGTAAAATGCTGGTGGCATCTGAGTCATTGAATCCCATTTTTCTAAAGTTTCCTGTATTCTTCCCATCACATAATTTGCTTGCAAACTTTTCTCTGGATTATATGAGCCATTAAATTTCCCTTTTGTCCAAGTTCATTACATGGGGGGGTCAGTTCTTCACAACAAAAAGAAGTGGAACTAGAGGGAGCTGAATGGGACTGGGAACTGAAGCAATAGCACTTGAGCTGAGCATGCTGCTAAAGAATCAGTTAGACATGGATGCCAGGAAGATGACAAACTAGAAATATCTGGAATACTACCCTTCAAAAAGAAGGCCCAAAGCAAAAATAACTGCTTGTTCCATGACACCTTGTAAATAAGGGTGTCAGGGTGCAGAAGGGATGTGATACAGGTGGGAGAAACACCTAAAATGTCCTTATAAAGGAGGAAACAAAACATACAACATTTGTTATACCAAAGAGATAGCAAGCATAAAAAGTAACCAAATGGAGTTTAAGATGAATAAATGAAATATAAAAAACACAATTTGGAGCCTCAATGATGGACCAAATTTGAGGTTGGAAATAAGTCTTTTAAACAAGTTAGTTTAAATAAAGGAAAGAAAAGAAAAAACAAAACCTATTGGAATTATGGGATGTCTTTAAGAAAACAAATGTGCTTATTTTGGAGATTGGCAAAAGAAAAGGTAGAAGACAAAGAAATCTCTGTTTAGTAAAATCAGTAAACTTTCCAAATCTTAGAAAAAATACAGACATACATGTCTAGGAAGCTCAAGGGAACCTAATCATATCTGATCAAAAAACTCGTCTCTAAGGTATATTAAATAGTTTTACTGTCAAATGTCTCAAACAAAGAATTCTGAAAGCAACAAGAGAAAAGCATCAAGTTGTATATAAAGGAAAGTAGACTAACAACAGATTTCTCATCAGAAAACTTACAGGCTAAGACTGAGATGATGATATAATAAAAATATTGAAAGAAAAAAAAGGAAAATTGTGACAACCAAGAATATAATTTCCAGCAGTTCTATTTAAGGAAAAAATAAAAAGGAGAAATAAAAACTTTCCATGACCATCAAAAACTAATAGAATTTATCACTACCAGACTTATCTTACAGGAAATTTAACAAAATGAAAAAAGTAAGTCTTTACATATTAGTAATGATCTTGAATATGAATGGGTTAAACTCTACACTAAAATATTTAGTTTGGCTAAGTAGATTAAAAAATATAAGAGATGTAACAGTATTCTGACTACAAGAACTGTACTATTAAAGATAAGCAAAAGCTTAAAGTAATGTATTGGAGAAATGATATTTCATGCAAAGTGAATCCATAAGCAGAAGTAGTTATACTTCTATCCAGTAAAATACACTTTAATTCAAAAAATATAAAAAATAGGCAGAGAGAGTTATACTATGATAAAAAGATTTACTCAAAAAGAAAATATAACAAGTGCAAACATGTATGCACACATGCTAGAATACATTATTATAGAAAACAAACCTTATTACATTTAAAGGAAGAGATAGACTTCAATACAATAATATTTAGCAACCTCAACATCCTACTTGAATTAATAAACAGATTATCTCGAGCAAACATCAAAACAAACACATTGAAGTTAAACTATAATATAGACAAAATGGATGTTAAAAATGTGCAGAACAAACTGGGTGTGGTGGTACATGCTTATAATCCCAGTACTTGGGAAGCTGAGACAGGAGGATCACAGGTTCCCAGCCAGGCTCATCTACTTAGTGAGACTCTCTGCAAAGTAGTGAGACCCTGTTTCAAAATAAAGAATATAAAACAGGGCTAGATGTGTAGCTCAAAGACAGAATACCCCTGAGTTCAATCCCCAGTACTGCCAAAAAAAAAAAAAACGAAAAACTGCAGAACATTTAATCCAACAATAGTAGAACACACATTCTTCTCATCAACTCATGGAACTTTCTCCATGCTACACCATAAATTTCAACAAATCAAAATCTGGGTGTGGTGGCACATTCATTTAATCCCAGTACTTGGAAGGCTGAGACAGGATGATCATAGGTTTAACTTATTGAGACCCTCAGCAACTTAGCAAGACCCAGTTTCAAAATAAAATAAAAATTCTCTGGAGGTATAGCTCAGAGAATGTCCCTGGGTTAAATGCCCAGTAACAAAAAAAAAAATTAAAAAAATATATCTTTGAGAAACTGGAATAAAACTAGAAATCAACAACAGGAAGAAATGTAGAAACCATAAAAAAAATGTAAAAACCCTAATGCACATGATGTATATTCACAAACTTACCAAAGTCAATCACTATGCTGAACATGAGAAGAAAAGGGGGAGGAATGGGGTGGAAATTGAGAAGGGCTAAAAATATGATGTGTGCATGTACGCCTGTACCCTTCTATATCTCATCAAGATGTATGATTACAATTCACCAATGAATTTAAAAAAAAAAACATGAAAATTAAACAATATACTCTTGAATGACCAAAGGGTTAATGAAAAAATCAAAAAGAAAATTTAAATAAAAATGAAAACACAATAAACCAAAATCTAAAAGATATAGCAAAAGCTGCATTAAAAAGAAAATTATAGAGCTGGGCGTGGTGGTGCACGCTTGTAATCCCAGCATTCGGGAGGCTGAGACCAGACCGGAGGATCCATGTTCGCGGCCAGCCTCAGCTACCTAGTGAGGCACTCCACAACTTAGTGAGACTCGGTTTCAAAATAAAGAATAAAAAATAGGGCTGGGGGTATAGCTCGGAGGTAGAATGCCCCTGAGTTCAACCCCCAGTACCGCAAAAAAAAAAAAAAAAAAATTATAGCAACAATTGCTTGTATAAAACAATCTCAAGTAAAAACTTAATGGTGCAATTTAAGAAATAAGCAAGAACAAATTATCTCCAAAATAAAAACAAAAATATTAGAGAATAAATAAAATAGAGACTAAATACCAGGAAATTTTAAGTTAGTTTCTTTTAAAAAAGACAAAATTGAAGGCAGGTGCAGTGGGCTATGCCTATATCCGCAGTTATTCTCAAGGATAAATTGAGAATAACACAAGTTTGAAGCTAACCTGGTCAATTTAGTGAAATACTGTCTCAAAAAAAAAAAAAGTACACACACACACACACACACACACACACACCTGCAGTACCACATGCATACAAAAATACAATATTGACAAACTTTTATCTAGACTAACAGAGAAAAAGGCATCTGTGACCAATAAATAAAGTCACAGATGGAAAAGAAGACAAAACAATTGATGCCTCTACAATATAAAGAATCACTGGAGACTTTTATGAACAACTATATGGCAACAAATTGAAAGACCTGAAGAAATGAACAAATTTCTGGACACATAAAACCTACCCAAATTGAACCAAAAACATATAGTAAAATTAAACAGATTAATAATGAGTAACAAGAAATAAAAAATAATATAAATTATGTTCTCATATTTTAGTCATTTCTTTGCATTCATGTTATGCATCCATAATACTTCCAAAGTCTTTAAGAAAATAATCACACAACTTAAGCATGTTAGAATATATTGTATCTAAGAGTTTAACATGTGAGAACTACAGAGATGATTTTCCTGTCTATTTAATTGGATACTTATTTGTATAGTAGAAGGCATATGCTTAAGTCAAAATGTTGATCAATGCCACAATAAAGACAGGCTGAAAATTGCTACTGGGCAGCAAATATCTAATTCCTCAAGTAATTAAAATACCTACAGTAGAATAATCCTAAAGTAAAAGAAATTCTGGTATACAAGCTTCAATCAATAGCAATAACTAAAATGTAGGAGACAACAGGACAGGTTGACATGTTGATTTGTCTCATACCTGTGCTGGCCTGCATTTCAATCCTGAAAAGACATAGGCTTAAAAGTTGACATTGGATCACATCTTTTCACACAACACTCTTCGATATGCCAGAGAATATCAACAGAGATTCTTTGTGATCAATATCACAAATCACAACTAAGAACCAGGGGTATCAATTCATTCTGTGGGCCACACATTTTAGCAGTACTGTAGAGATAGTGAAATTCTCAGTGGTTTTCTTGACATCAAGGTGAATGCCATGGCACTATCCGGTAACTATTTTATAGGTAGTGGCAGTGAGGCGTCACCAAGCAACTGCAATTAGCAGTCGGTAGAGGTGTGAGGATTTGTTAGTGAACGTTCTCAAGGCCTTCTAGATATGAGTGGGATGCTCCTTCATATGGAATAGGTCAAGATCTATGATGGGCCTGAAATTTCACATTACTTCTACACCAGCAGACTAAGCAACTGCCGTTTCACAGATGCTAGCAGATGATCCAGTTCATTGATTTGGAGGATAAAGAACAATGCTAAACCATTGCACAGCAAGCAGACAGCAACATGAACTGTAGGGATTGCTCATGTTAGGCTCTGACCTTCCTTGGTGAAATCTGACCCCTCCGACCTAGGGAATCCTGTGGGTGTGTCCAGGAAAGGCCTACCTCCCTGACGAGATCTGCTCCCATTGGCTCCCCCTCCCCAGCTTCACCTCCCTACCTGACCTGCCCATATAATCTATTGTATGTTCCAATAAAGTTGAGTTCCTGTGGGCCGCCTGACAGCTGACTGGACTCCCGGCGGTGCTGTCTTTTGGGGGGGCTTCCCCGACTCCCCAGGGTGGTGGGCCCGGCCACAACACTCTCCCTCTCTCTTGGCCCCACAGGCGAAGCGGCTGGCCCTCTTTGCTCTACCTCGTGTGGCGTGGGACGCAACATCAGTTGCGTGGAACGCTACAATGAACCTCACATAGAATGATGAAATGGAATGAAAAGAACTAAAGTATCATAGCAATTGTGTTCTATCACACACACACACACACACACACACACACACACACACACACAAAATTGTATTTTGACCTCTTTGGCTTCTTGAGTTCAAATCTTATCTTCAAATTATTTTATCAGCCTGATTAATTTCTGTGGATGTAGCACAAAATAAACATTGATTCTCAGATGATTTATTTTCTGTAAGTCAAACAAATAGATTAAATAAAGTAACTGAAGTTGAGCTTGGCCATTTTGCTCAAGATAAATGAGATTTGTGATCATCATAATTTATCAATTGCTATTTTCATTCAAAGGAGTAATTAGGTCATTGTAAACATATTTTTAACAAAATTTTATTATGTGTACACAATTTTCCTGCTCTTGTCTATATTATTGAACAAAATTTTATTGCTTAAAAAGGCAGGTAGTCACTCTCTCCCTAGTCTAAGAAGTAAAGACACAAGCCAGCAAAATTGGAAATCAAACCTTCTTGTAACATTATAACCATTTTAGGACTCTGATATTGCTAGAGAATGTATTACACATACTTTCAAGATACCTGGGAAGGACTCTACTAGAAATAAATCTCTAATTATATATATGTTATATATATAATTATATATTTATATATATATGTATATATACATATATATTACACATAGTAGAAATAAATCTCTACAGATACTTTCAAGACATCTGGGAAATAGTCTACTAGAAATAAATCTCTTGAAAACCTAAGATTAAACAAAATAAATGTAAAGGGTATTAAAAAGATGAATTTCACATTAAAATTAGAAAAGTAGCAAATGTTTTGAAATGTAATGGTGACACTCAATTGCATTTATAAAGGTTTCATCTTAAAGAAAATGTTGATAATCCAGTAAGTACACATATACTAAGAGAAAATGTTTTTCCAATTAGATTATTCCTTCATTAGGTGCAGGGTCCAGGGAGGATGTGACTGTGTTCTCTGAGCCTTATCTAAGGTGTTCCACTCCAGCTTTTCCAGCAGAACAAACCCTCCTTGAGAACCTCAGGGTTCCAATCTGTAAAATGATCAGTTATTTAAGTGCTATCTTAAAACTCTAGAGGTGCTCACTAATGCTGCGCTTTTCAAATGGTGACTCACTGAGAACATTTGCACAGTCCATACCTAAGCAAGTTGTGGGCAAGGCTGAGGCTGAAGAAGCAATTATCGCAGGCACAAATTTAAGAAGCTTTCCCAACGGCCTATAATCCCAATACATGGGAGGCTGAAACAGAAAGGACTGTGGATTTGAGGTCAGCCTCAGCAATTTAGCAAGACTCTCAGCAACTTAATGAGATCCCATTTCAAAATAAAAAGGGCTGGTGGTATAGCATGGATGGTGGGTTCAATAGACAGGAAAAAAAGGAAGGAAGGAAGGAAGGAAGGAAGGAAGGAAGGAAGGAAGGAAGGAAGGAAGGAAGGAAGGAAGGAAGGAAGGAAGGAAGGAAGGAAGGAAGGAAGGAAACAGCAGTCCAAAAGACCACTAATCAACTAATCAACACAAATACTATATCAATTTAATATTTTAAATTAAAATAAAAACCCCATGATATAAAACCTCATCAAACTTTACATAAAGGAAGGAACTTCCTCTACATTTGCACTACCTGGAGCACAGACTTCACTGTTGGCTCAGTGGTGGCCCTGAGTCCTTTGCTAGGTTTGCCACTCAGAGTAAGTAACACTGAAAAATTAATTTAATTTCTTTATGCTTCAACTGCCTCAATGTAAAATGAAAATTAATCATGGTATTTTTCTTGAACCCCCTGGGTTGCCTGAAGGAAATAAATAAGATAATCCTTTCAAAGTCCTTGTCATAGCACTCAGGATAGAGACAGTGTTAGATAAATGTTAGTTATTATAATGATCAACTCAAGCATGGCATTTATTATAATTTTATTAAATTCAACAATGGTTAGAATGAAGCACATTTGAAGAACCAGGCATATGCTTAGGTATTGGAAGTACAGTTCCTGCTGTCAACTAATTCAGAGTTAAATATCATTTAAATATTTGTGAATATTAATTTAAAACAATCTATGACTTCTCTGTAATTCTTTAAATTATAGTGTTTATTTGCTGATACTGGAAAATATATTTTATAATAATCAATGATAATAGGATTTAGTTATTTGTTGTATTTTACTTGAGCTTAACCTGTTAAAACATATTAAAACATTAGAAATCTTTGCACGTGATAATTTTAGTAAACATGATTTACTCTACATAATTCAAAATACTGAATTATTTACAATTTTTTGGTTAGATAAACTTTTATTTCCAAATTCATCTGTCACTCAGTTTTGTATCTCTCCCATCATGATGTCTCCTAGGTTGTTTTCTCTCCTGATTACCTTCCCACTTTGTCCTAGATTTTCTAGGAACTGTGCTCTTTTTTTTTTTTTTTTTTTTTTTTTGCGGTACTGGGGATTGAACACAGGGGCATTCTACCTTTGAGCTACACCCCCACCCCTATTTTTTATTCTTTATTTTGAAACCGGGTCTCACTAAGTTGTGGAGTGCCTCACTAGGTAGCTGAGGCTGGCCGTGAACCCAGATCCTCCGGTCTCAACCTCCCGAATGCTGGGATTACAAGCGTGTGCCACCACGCCCGGCTTTCTATATTTAATTTCTAAATGAAACTCTGTTAATTTCTTGCTTGAAATGATTTAAAAATACACCTAATACCAATAGAATAAGTCTCTACTTCTCAGAGTAACCTTAAAGTTTTAATTTGAAAATCTCCTATTTTCTATTTCTCTCTTCCTCCTCTTTTATTAAACTGTTACAACTGACATTTCATAAAATTCACTCCTGTAAAATATACAATTGAGTGCTTTTTTAGTATATTCAGAGAGTTGTACAATCATCACTTCTATCTAATTCTAGAATGCTTTTATCACTTCCAAAAGAAAGCTGGAACAAATTGCAATCACTCCCACTTCCTCCCCCTGTTCCAGCCCCTGGAAGCTACTAATAAACTTTCTATCTCTGTAGATTTTCATAATCTGCACATATCACATTTATAGAATCTTATGTATGATCTTTTATGTATGGCTCTCTAATTTAGACTATTTCTAAGGATCACTGACACCATATAATATATTAGCACTTAATGCTTTTTATATTTTGGAAAAATAATTCACTGCATTGATGTACTACATTGTGTTTAGCCATTTGATACCTAATGAATGTTTAGATTGTTCCAACTTAGGGCTGCTATGAATAACACTGTTTGCACATAAATATTCATATACAAGTTTTTATATAAAACATGTTTTCATTTCTCTACAATGTCAAGTTATAAATGTAATTGCAGTTGAAATTCTGAGGAAATGCTGTGTAAAGTTTTTTTCGACAATAGTTACAACATTTTACATTTGCACCTGCAATGTGTGATGTTTCTAATTTCTCTACATTTTTGTCATTTTTAAAATTATATCTAGTTTAGAGGAAAAGAAGTGATATCTCACTGTGGTTTTCTTCTCATTTTACTAATGACAATGCTTAGCATCTTTTCATCTGTTTATTATAAATTTCTATACTGTTATAGTGAAATGTTTATTCAAATCCTAGGTCCATGTTCCATTTAGTTGTTTTTTTTTTTTTTTTTTTTTTTTTTTTTTTTTTTTTTTTTTTTTTTTTTTTTTTTTTTTTTTTTTTTTTTTTTTTTTTTTTTGTGGTACTGGAGACGGAACCCAGGGGCATTCTACCTCTGAGCCACACCTCCAGCCCTATT
>PVLC010034742.1:0-16734 GCA_004027655.1 Graphiurus murinus | reverse complement strand
ATCCATCCATCCATCCATCCATCCACCCACCCATCCACCCATCCACCCATCCACCCATCCACCCATCCATCCATCCATCCACCATCCATCCATCCATCTATCCATCCATCCACCATCCATCCATCCACCATCATCCACCCATCCATCATCCATCCATCCATCCATCCATCCATCCATCCATCCACTTTTCCTTCCTTCCTTCCATCCTCCTCCTCCCTTCCTTCTTCTATTCACTCATCCTTCCTTCCTCCATCAGCCCTTCCTCCCCCCATTCATCATTATTTAGCCCTCACTCACGTCCCTCTTCCCTCCCCCTTTCCCTGCCCCTCGCTCCATTCTTACTTCCGAAATAGTTTAAGACAGGAAGAAGGCCCCCAAGACGGTGGAGCTTCTCCTGCTCCTCAACTTCACCAGCGGTGCTGTCTCTCCTGAGCACGGCACCTTGCCCAAACCAGGGGGCTGGCCTCCGCCCGACACCATTAGCAGTACTAAGTCCAAGCACCGTGCTTGGACTTCATCAGGGGCCCTGGGGACGGAGGGGATGTCCCCAGCCGCTGATGAGGCCTGTCCTTGTGTCCCCCAAGCTCATCTCGGACCCGCCACGCTCGGTGAGAACGAGGCTCCTGCATTCATTTCTCAGCACGAGCTCCAACCCTTGGAGCCGCTGGCAGCCACCTCTGCTGTGGCTCCTCTGTTCTGCAGTCCTCAGGAAGCAATGGAGGGCCGGGCGCAATGGTGCACGCCTGTAATCCCAGTACTTGGGAGGCTGAGACCGGAGGATCCGGGTTCGCGGCCAGCCTCAGCTACCTAGTGAGGCACTCCGCAACTTAGCAAGACCCTGTTTCAAAATAAAGAATGAAAAATAGGGCTGGGGGTGTAGCTTGGAGGCAGAATGCTCCTGAGTTCAATCCCCAGTACCGCAAAAAAAAAAAAACAAAAACCAGTCCCCGCCCCGCCTGTGTCACGGGGCATGACAGGTGGTCACACTTGGTCTCCTCTCCTCTCTCCCCAGGCCCAGCTGCATAAGAGGCCAGAGGTGGACGGCGCTGGCGACTCCCCGAGCTGGACGCCCCAGCCCAAGGCCCCCAAGTCCCCCTTCCAGCCGGGCGCGCTGGGCGGCCGCGCACTGCCCTCCTCCGGCGTGGGGAAGGACGAGAGGTAAGGCGCCCGGGGGGTGTGGGCCACCACGTCCGGCCGCTCTCCTGGACGGCTGCAGAGCTGACCGGAAGAATCCCTGCCGGCTTTTTCTCCGGCGGTGGCAACGGTTTTGTCTGCGTGAGCTCTGGGTCTTCTGACAGTCCAAATGCACAGCGAGCAGAGGAGGGAAGGGGACCCGGAGCCAGGCAGGGCCTCTCTCCCGCCTCCCACCATCTCCTGCCCCACAGACCCAGCTGGGGAAACTGAGGCACTCTCCTCTTACCTTCCTCGGGGAAGGGGGCCCCGAAGGCATAAGATAAACTCAGCTCAGGCCAGCCGCCCTCCCTGGGGCGGGGAGAGGGAGGCAAGGCCCCGCTGAGCAGTGGCTGCCTGCCCCGGGCCCAAAGATATGGGCGCCAGGGTCTGGAGTGTGTCTTCAGAGAGTGAGAGGTTGATTTTAAGAAGGAATTGTCTCCTACGATTGTGGAGGCTGGCAAATCCAAAGTCTCCAGAGTAGGCGGGCAGGCTGGAGATCCAGGGGAGCGGAGCGTTGTGGCCCAAGCCCAGAAGCTGTCTGCTGGCAGAAAACTCCTCTTCCTGCAACTCAGTCTGTCTCTATTAAGGCCTTCAACCAGTTTGGTGCGGCTCACCACAGTATGGGGGGAACTGTGCTTTACTCTGAGTCTGCTGATTTAAATGTTAATTCCATCCACCCCCCCCCCCAAAAAAAACCCTTCACGAAAACATCTAGAATCATGTCTGTCCAAATATCTGGGTGCCATGGTCAGGTGACACAAAGTATCACCAGCATCTATGTGGACAGAGAAGGATGGATGGGCTCGTGAGTAGGTGATGGGTAGAGGTTAATCGTTTCTTAGGAGGTGACTTCAGGGTGTCATTCCTTGCCAGCCATTGCCGTTGACACCCTGGTCAGTTTCGACTTCGTGCTGGCCAGTGTGGTCACACAGGCGTTCCCCCCACCCGTGAGTTCCGCTGGGCGCCCGCCACGCACTGCAGTGGAGAGTCGGGCACCATGAGGCGCTGTCTGCGGGAGCCCGAGCTCCAGCTCACGCCCGGCTCCCCGGGCTTTGTGGTTTCAGGTCAGAAGAGCCGTCTCCCCAGTGGCTGAAGGAGCTGAAATCGAAGAAGAGGCAAAGCCTGCACGAGAACCAAGCTTGATCAGGTGCGCAGGGGCCTGTGGGGGCGAGCCGGAAGTGTGTCCGCCATCCCGGGAGCAGAGGCTCCGGCAGGGGGCCGAGGTGCATGAGACTCAGGAGACGTGTGCAGCTATGGAGAAAAGCCCACCCCGTGCCTGAGTTCCTGTAGTGAGGCGGTGACCATCTTTTTCCTTAGGGAGAAACCAAAGCTGGGCCAGCGTTGGGGTCAGGTCACATGCCCAGGGTCCGACCTCACACACCTGCCCAGCCTGGCCTGCTGCATCTCAAGCCCCTTTTATAGGATGAAAAGAGCCGGGCGTGGTGGCACACATTTGTAACCGCAGTGCCTGGGAGGCCGAGACAGGAGGATCACAGGTTCAGTTCCAGCCTGGATGACTTATCAAGACCCTGTTTCAAAATAAAATATAAAATAGGGCTGGGGGCTGGGCATGGGGGCACACACCTGTCATTCCAGTACTTGGGAGGCTGAGATGGGAGGATTGCAGGTTTGAGGCCAGCCTCGGCAACTTAACAAGACCCTGTTTTCAAAACAAAAAAATAAGACAAAGGGCTAGAGGTGTAGCTTGGAGGTAGAACACGTTGGGTTAAATTTCCAGCCCCCCCCCACACCACCCGTGCCCTAAAATGGACAAAATGCTGTGGAGAACCTATACACATTCTTCCACCTACTTTAAATCACTGCTAAATTACTTATAAGTAATACAATGTACATGCTACATAAAGAGTCATTTTACTATATTATTTAGGGAATAATGACAGAGAAAAATCTGGACATGTTCAGTACAGATGTTTTCTTTATAAGCTTTTAATCTGGGGTTGGTTGAATCCACAGATGGAGAAACTAAGACGGAAAGGTCTGACTTGATTAATAAATGAAATTGTTGGATATGCCCTGGCAGGTCTTGAAAGGCCAGTACATGCTATATAATATGTGTTACGTAATATTGACATATGTGGATGCACATATATGTGTTTATAATAAATTTAAAAGGATGTACAGATCCCCAAATAAATTTATGTTCAAGGAATTTGGCTAAGAAATCAGAACCAATGTTTATTTTATACTTATATGTATATTTTATACATGCACTGTCTCATGGAAGCCTCTGGCAATCTTTTTGTTTTATTTTATTATTATTTTTACTATTATTATTATTATTTTTTGCAGTAGTAGGGATTGAACCCAGGGGCATTCTATCTCCGAGCTATACCCTCAGCCCTATTTTTTATTCTTTATTTTGATACAGGGTCTCACTACGTTGGGGAGTGCCTTACTAAGCAGCTGAGGCTGGCCTCGAACCCATGATCCTCCTGTCTCAGCCTCCCAAAGACTGAGATGACAAGTGTGCACCACCACGCCCGGCTCTTTTTATTTTTTTGATACTGGAGATTGAACCCAAGGGTGCTCTACCACTGAGGTATATCTCCAATCCTTTTTACTTCATGTTGAGACAGAGTCTCACTAAGTTGCCCAGGCTGGCCTTGAACTTGTGATGCTCCTGCCTCAGCCTCCTGAGTAATTGGGATAACAGGCATGCACCACTGGTACCCAGCCACGAGTCTTGTGGATTGTCAGAAAAGACCATTTGTTTTTTGACTCGTGTATTGGTGGGGGGGGGCTGGAGCCCAGGGCCTCCCTCCCATCTGTGCAGCAGGTGTTCCACCACCGAGCTGCACCCCCACCCTCCAAAAGCGGTCCTCCAGCCCCGTGATGGAGAGAAACAGGGCCACGGCTCCCCAATACTGACACCAGGACTGTGCCTTCCTCTCCAGACAGGGGACACCGCCACATCTGATTAACAGAAGCCTTAAGTGCCAGACTGTCCGAGCCTGCCGACCGGGCCACGCCCCTCTCCCCGCACCTTGCTTCGTGCCTGGACCTTCCCCGTGGCTGGAGACGCTGTCCAGAGCCCCCGGATCAGGGCAGGAAGGCCCGCCCTCCACGGTGCCCGCCGAGCCCCAGGGGCAGCGCTTCCGGCCCGGAGGGAAGCAGAACGCCTGGCTGCCCAGGAACGTCCCTCCCGGAGGTTCTGCTCTCCACGTGGAAGTTTGCACCTGGACCCTCTTTGGGCCACTTCTGCAGCTCCAAGATCGTCAGCCTGAGGCTAGAACGGCTCCCTTGGTTCTGAAAAATACCCGGGAGGTATTTTCGGAAGGATGTTTCCAAGGGGCTTCAAAGCACTCACTTCCTGCTGTCGTGTTGGTCCAAGGCGTTACTGCCGGGTTGGGGGTTTTGATTCCTTTTTTGACGGCTTCCTTCTTCCCTGCCAGGAATCGGCATCTCCAATTCTAAGACACACCCTCCCTGATTCTTGCAAGTGTGTTTTTCCTTGACCCACGTCAATGTACGCCCTTCTTTTTTGCTTTAGAAGGCGATAAAGCAATAACCCAGCCAATTTTTTTTTCTTTGAAACTTGCTGCGTACATATGTTTCGATGTTAAAGGACAGGGGAGCAGGTGTGTGACAAGCGGGCTTTGAAGTATCCAGTCACCTCAGGTTAACGTATCCCTACCCAAGCTTTCTTAAAATTGCAATTGCCAGCCATGTATACATTTTCCCTGCCTCTTCTCGTTTGAGCTCTGATTTCTGGGGGGGTGACCTTTGTCCTTTAGCCTCCAGAGTTCATAACCGCAGCCAGAATGGGCACACCATGCATCCTCCTCTCCAGCCTCTGTTGGGCGCAGCCAGGCCTGCTGGGGCGGAGGATCTACTCCAGAGGGACTTGGAATTAGTGCCCAGGCGAGGGGCGCTTGCTCTTGGCTCTTACCCGTACCCAGCTCTACCTGAGTCAGGGCGCTTTCTTTTGGTCCAAATGCTGGTCTGACTCAACGCCCTTCCCTGGAGGGTGGCCCCAGGCCCAGGACTCTGGCAGAAGTATTGGATGAGAGATGACAAAGTGGGAGATTCCTCCGGCTTCTTGCTAGCTCTGAGCTCACCCCCAGCAATGTCCGAGTCCTCTGGGGACTCCAAACACCTTCCACTCGGCCCTTCTCTTTGGGAATCCTTCACACCAGCCTGTCCTCCCAAGCCCCAGGCTCCGGCAAACATCCTTGACACGTGTGGCTGGCCAGCCACCCTGCCCGGGGCCACCATACACCTTGTGCCAACTTTGCCCAGGAGACGCGCTTGGGGAGATGCTGGGGCAGTTCACAGGGAAGCCCAGGATGGCAGAGAGGCCCAGGTGTCCCCGGGAACTCTTGCACAGTGCTGTCCAGACATCAAAGCAAGCGACGTGAGTGCCCCCTTCCCCCGGGTTCCCCCATGCTCCGAGCTTTTCTTAGTAAATCTGTCATTTGCAAACAGTGTCAGAATTTGCCACTTGTCTCCCTGGCCGCATCTCCAAGATTCTCCTTCTGTCTCCATCTCTTCTCCTGGCCTTCTCTGACCCCAAAGCTGCTTCTCTCTTGGGCGGGCAGCAGTATCTGCTTCTCGGGGTTAAGACCAACCCCTGCTTCCTGGTTCAGCACCGCGGACAGTGATGGCGGGCCCCACAGGCTTCCGGCCACTGCCCCAGGGGTCCTGTGGGCTGGACTCTGCCCACCGGTGGGCAGTCGCCAGACCCCGTGGCCATCCAGCCTTTGTACCTGGAAGCCTGGCCTTGTCCGTGATTGGGAGTTTGTCCGGCAGCCTGATGGCAGTCTGTCTTCTCTCTGTCCCCTGAGTTAGTGGTCAGGCCATTTTCAGTATCATTTAGAAATTTAATACTTCTAGAACTGCTTCGCTTGGCTCTCTTGAAGGTCCGTTTATATTTTGCAACAACTCTGATGTAGTAGTTTTCAAGTCCAGGGACCCCCACCCCACCCTTTAAAACACGCCCTGGTGTTCTGAGCCCGGCTCCTTCTCTTGTCTTTCTTCCCTTCAGGTGGAAGGACTCGGTGGGCGCTAAGCTGGTGTCCATTATATTGACACTTGCCACACAGAAAACCCAGGCTGGCCGAGCCCAGATATCCCGGTCAGAAAAGAAGAGTACTTAAAACCGAGACTGGCCTGGGGATCTTTTGCCCAACCTCTCATAAATCCACTTAATTCCCCATTGATCAGGACACGCACGCTCACCTGAAACGCGGCTAGGGCATGCCTCCGCGCACCCCCCAATCCTCATCTCCCCCAGACCCCCAGAGCCGACGCCCACAGTGGGTTGGGCGCGCCCCTATTCCCACAGGCTCCCCTCAACCTCCCAGCCCCGCTTCCGATCACCGCGGTGGAGTAAGATGCAGCTCTCGTTCCCGCAGTTTCCCCAGAGCCCCCTTTGGAAATCTGTCTCCTTTTATGCAAACTTGAATATGCCTTAATCATCAAGTCACCTGCCCCCACTCACCATGCTCCCCGGGGCTCCGGCTCTCCTCAAAGGAGAACCCAAGGCAGAAAGCAAACTCCGGTGTGCGCACAATCTCCTCTGCACCTTTGCACGTCGGCGTTTGGACAACTGGTCTTCTGCTAAGTCTGTGTCTGTGCCCCCCCGTCCCCCCAGTAGACACCTCCTTCATGATCCTTTGCCTCATGAAAAGGAGGCCTTCACTGGTGGAAACTCTGTCCCCGGGGTTTGCTCAGCGCCACCAGAGAAGGAAGTGCTGGCGGGAGAGAAACCCCCTGGCCCTGGGGAGCTTAGAGTGGCGCTGACCCTGCAGCCCGGGGTTGTGCAGGACTCTGGAAAAAATAAAATAAAAGACAATCAGAGACAGGGCAGGGGCCACGTTTTTCAGGGGGACCAGCCAAGTCACACGCTTCCAGACAAATGTGTTTCCTCTGTGCATCCCCAGAAAGAGGCATAAGCCAGAGACGGGGCAGGAGACTTGGAAGCACTCAAACTCAGTGCGGTTTTCCTCGCCCCCGCAGGTATCGAAGGCTGCCTTTCAGGGATCTGTGCTTTAAATGTTTTCATCCCGAGTCTCCCAGAACCAGACACCATTATAGAGCTAAGAATCCCTCTGCCCTGCCGGAGAGGTTCAAGCCAGAGCAGATCACTACCATGGCTCAGGGGGCGAGGGAGGGGGGCATCTTGCAGCTGCTGCCTTTGCAACTTGCCCCCTCCCTGTCCTGTGTGTTGAAGCAAGAAAGCAAAAGTCCGCATGCTCCGAGAGGTGGGAGGGACCGCTGGCAGCAGGCAGGACCCAACGCACGTCTTGAAAGGGAACCTCTGTGAGCTTCATCCTCGTAGAGTAGAGAGTGCGGTCCTCGATGCGTGCTAAGAGGTGCCAGGAGTGTCCGGGTCGGCTCCCAGCACTCCCAGAGCTGGCTTCTCGTTTTCTCTCCTTCCTTCCTGCATGCCTGCTTCCTGCCTGCCTTCCTTCCTTCCTGTCTTTCTCTTCCTTCTTTCCTTCCTTCCTTCCTTTCTCTCTCTTTCTCTCATCCTCCTCCTCTTCCTCCTCCCTCTCCTCCTTCTTCTCTTCTTCTCCTCCTCCTCTTCCTCCTTCTTCTTTCTTTCTCTCTCTCTCTCTCTCTCTCTCTCTCTCTCTCTCTCTCTCTCTCTCTCCCTCCCTCCCTCCCTCCCTCTCTCTCTCTCTCTCTCTCTCTCCCTCTCTCTCTCTCTCGGCTGGCTTCTGCAGGAAGCGGGACAGAGAGCCAGGCTTTCTTCTTCAGAAGGTCGTCCTGCTGAGGCTTTGGCCTGTGACCCCACACCCCCTTCCCAGGATCTCCTTAGAGAATCCCCTGCACCTGGGCCGGAACGCCTCCCACCGTGACAATCTCTGGCGGCACCGCGCCAGCTAAAACTTACGCCATTGTCTGAAGAAGAATCTGATCCCACATAGCCTTACCGAGCCTGCAGATGTGGGTTTCCAGAAAGGACTGGATCCTGTTGTGCAAGGTTGTTTTGTACGTGTGGTTTCCCAAACTGACGTCGATCCTAAAGATGCTTTGCAGTCGGGGTGGGCAGGCGGAAATATATACACCCATGTATAGCACAGATAGTATATATTTTCCTACTCGTCCTTCTGGGTCCCTCCTTGGATACCTGAGCACAGTTAGGAGAAGTGGGGTGCTGAGGGCGGGGGCATGTCGCTCCCCCCCACCCCAGTGTTCTTGTGATTGCCTTACGAGCCCCAGGACTTCTGTGCAGAAGACAGACGAGAGGCACTGTATCCAAGCCTAGAAAAAAAGTCTCCGACCCCGCGACTGAGACTCCGCTACAGAAAACCTATCTATATTTTTTAATGCAAAAAGACGAGATGGCTCTCCTTGACCTCACAGACTATTGGATGTCTACAAGTGCTTTTATATTTTGTAACTGGAAAGCGGCCTCTTACCTGTATGGAGGAGCCTTGGGAAATCTGACCGACCGCAATAAAACCCGATGACTTTGCATGTAGAGATATTGCATTCCGATGACGATGAAAATAGCAAATAAAGCTTTGCTACAGGTGGCGCTGGAGAGGTGTGTGTGTCCCGAGTGAGTCTCCGGGGCGCAGCCCCCGCCCTCTCCACCGAGTCCCTGGGCTTTGCTGTGGGTCCTGGGAGAGGGCGTCCTCCGCCCAGACCAGGGGAACAGGTAGGGTCCGCACTCGGACTGACGAGGGTTGACTCTCCACGCTGCCCCTCCTGGCTGGGGGTATCCCTGAGCACTGGGTCTCTCTCCACAGCTATAAAATGGGGGTGGTGGGGAGCAGGAGGCAGGATCTCACAGCGGTGGTGGTCCCCTGCTGGCTGGGCCGCACACTCCAGAGACATCTGGCCAGGATAGGCACACTTCTGCTATCCCAGGAGCGGAGAGGACGCCCCGGTACCTGACCAGCAGAGGCCAAGGGTGTCTGTGCGTGGGACAGCGGCTCCCCCACACCCATGCCCCCTCCAAAGCGTGATGCAGACCCAGGGGGCACCCGCACCCAGGTGGAGGACTCTGGGTTAGGGGATTGTGAGGCCGGAAAGTTCTGAGCAGATAGCAGGTCCCCGGGGCCCTGGGGAGCTGGTGGGAGGGAACCTGAGTCCCACCTCTGCCCTCCGACCCCAGCCGGCACACCCCGAGTCACGGGGGAGGGGCAGCTGGGTCTGTGCCAGTCACAGGCGGGGTCCTCCAAGAGTATGATAAAGCCACAGTGGTTTTTTTTTTTTTTTTTTTTTTGCGGTACTGGGGATTGAACTCAGGGGCATTCTACCTCTGAGCTACACCCCCAGCCCTATTTTTTATTTTTTATTTTGAAACAGGGTCTCACTAAGTTGTGGAGTGCCTCACTAGGTAGCTGAGGCTGGCCACAAACCCAGATCCTCCAGTCTCAGCCTCCTGAATGCTGGGATGACAAGTGTGCGCCACCACGCCCGGCTAAGCCACAGCGTTGTAATCAGCTCTCTGCTCACATGACCTCTCAATAGCTGCAGGGGACAGAAGTCCTCCACTCATGGACAAGGAGGCCGTGGCTCTGAGACCCTCACCACTCACCCAAGGCCTCGGGGATCTGCTGGACTTGAGGTCACCGGCCACTGTGGCAACCACCGCTGTCCTCGGGATGCAGGGAAACCGGGCCTCATACTGACCTGAGGATATCAGCCCAAAGCAAATAACAACAGAAGAACCTTATTGTTTCATAGTTTATTCCTTTGTTCCCGCATTTTACTGATTCAATAATTATTTATTAAACACATAGCACACATGAAACCTTGCTTTGCCAGACCTGTGAAAAAGCTTAGATCTAATCTTTTTTCTTTTTTGTACTGGAAATTGAACCCAGGGGCATTTTACCTCTGAGCTACATCCCTAACCCTATTTATTTATTCAAATATTTATTTATTTATTTATTTATTTATTTATTTATTTAGGTCTTGGGGATTGAATCCAGGGACATCCTAGCTCCAAGCTACACCCTCAGCCCTATTTTTAATTTTTACTTTGAAACAGGGTCTCGGTCTTGCTAGGTTGATAAAAGTCTCACTACTTGCCGAGGCTATCCTTGAACCTGCGATCTTCCTGTCTCAGCCTCCCAAGTACTAGGATTACAGGCATGCACTACTATGCCTGGTTTTTATTTTTTATTTTGAAGTAGGGTCTTGCTAAGTTGCTGAGGGTCTCGCTAACTTCTTGAGGCTGGCCTCAAACCTGCGATCCTCCTGTCTCAGCCTCCCAAATACTGGGATTGCAGTCATGCATCACTGTGCCTGGCTAGATCTACTTTTAAAGTCGCAGGTAAGTTGGCTATCCAGATCACCTTTATTTCTATGGAGGCGGAAAGCCCAGGCCCTGGAGCAGGTCAGCTTCTCCTCCTCTCTGCTGTGTGACTCTGGGCAAGCGACGTCACCTCTCTGAACCCAGTTTCTGTCTATAAAATGGAGATCATAGCTCCTCCCCTAAAGCCGGCTGGGTGAGGATTCAACGCCAAGCTAATGAGGCTGGTCACACATATTAGGTCTTCAATAAATGGTAGCTACTCTTCACGTCCGCTGTCTCTATGAAGAAGATAAATCTTCATGGATTTTGTTACACACCCCATGCAAACATCTGGATGGATTAACACCCAATTTGGAACATATATTCAGTGTAGTCGGCCACACAGCACTTAGAAAATGACGGGATCCTGGGGTCCCTTACTTGAAGACCCAACGCCTTTCCAAGGGCATCGTTGACCCCAATAACAAATGGTACCAGGAAGCCACGGAGGGGAACTGGGGGTGCACTGGAGGCCCCCTGCCCCGGGGAGTCCTCAGAGGGCGCGGGGCCCTCGCTGGCCGCTATAGCAGTGCAGCGGCCCGGACATGATCGCCTGGACAGCCCGCTGGCTCAGCAGGGCGCGATGTGCTGGGCTGTCAGAACGCGCCCATAAATAGACTCCTGCTCCGGCCCCGCCGGGTCTGCAGCCCGCCGGTTCTTCTGTCTTTCGGAGGTCACCGCAGCAGGTTCACCCCGGGGCGGGCGAGGGCGGCGGGGAGCCGGGCCCCTGCCGAATGCTGGGGCTCGCTAGAGGCTGGGGCCGAGCAAAAGGGCCTCAGACAGCCACCAGCGGGGTCAGGGGTGGGACCTGCATTCTCTGCGTAATCCAGGGAGGTGGCCGGGCCCTGCGGGTGCTTGGTAAAGACTTAGCAACGCTGAGAAAGCGGGAGAACGCGGGACCTTCCAAGACTCCTGGGAAGCCCCGTGAGCTTGTCCAAGTTTGTGTGTGTGTGTGTGTGTGTGTGTCTGTGTGTGTGTGTGTGTGTGTGTGAGAGAGAGAGAGAGACAAACAGAGAGAGAGAGAGACAGAGAGAGAGAGAGAGAGAGACAGAGAGACAGAGAAAGAGACAGAGAGACAGAGAGAGAGAGAGAGAGAGACAGAGAGAGAGAGAGAGGGAGAGAGAGAGACAGAGAGAGAGGTGTCCCACAAGCTTGTGGATAGGCTATAAGTATACAATGACCACAGGAGGTTGTGTGTGTACATGAGTGTGCGTGTGCAAACTGCGCCCGTGTGTGTGCTACTGTCCCGTGCATCCGTGTGCACAGCAATCGAGGATTTTCCGAGTGATCCTGCCAGGGTCCCAGGTTCGGGTCACCTCCCTGTAGGGACCAAGGACTGTCTTTGTCTCTTGAAGTAGCTAGTACACGCGCAGTAAGTGCTCAGTGAGTGTTTGCGGAATGAATAACTGACCGCGTGGAAACTGGCCAAGAGCAGGTGTCTGTCCGCGTGCCTGGTCTGTCTGTCTGTCCACCGCCTGGGATGTCCTTGTCCTGGTCACCTGGCCCGGAATACAGTGCTCACGGGGGCGAGAGAAGGAAGCAGTGGCCCCAAGGCTGCCCTGCTTTGGTGTGGGGGGACAGACCCCGGGAAGAGGCTCCCAGAAGCCGGCTCTGGCTGGTCTGGAGGCGGTGGGTCTGCAGGGTGCTCCGGGGACCCTGTTGAATACTGGGAAGAAGGCACAGGCTTTGCAGCCTCTTCCTCACTGTGTGCCTCCGGGAAGTGCCCTCGCCTGGCTGGGTCTCAGTTTCCCCTCTGTAAAATGGGGATCCCATTGACCCCACACGCTGTCCCAGTCTGCAGGGCCCCTGGGAGGTACTCAACTTAGTGGGTGTTTGTTGACTGACTGAATGACCGAGCGTAGATCATGAGTCATGATCTATGGTGGGTTCTTAGCTCCTCCTCAATTCCCGCCAACACCTGGTCCTGCCCAGCTGGCCCCAGCGATCTGTTTTCTTTTGGTTAGAAGCCAGAAGGGTCCCGGAGAGATGGCGGAGCAGCACGGAGCGCCGGAGCAGGCCGCAGCAGGCAAGGGCCACGGAGGCCTCGGGGGCAGCTACAAGGTACCAGGCAGGAGGGGCCCGGGGCTGCTCCTGGGCCTCAGGGCCCCCCTCCGCCATCCCGGCCGCACCCTGGGTGTGTCCTCATCTGTGAGATGGAAGCGGTCACCCACGTGCTGCCCCTCCCAAGGGAGCACCGAGGCTGCCCCGGGCCTGGGAGGCTCGGCCCCAGCTCCTCTCTCCTGCCGCCTTGGTCCTGCTTCCTGTTCTCCTGGGCCTCAACCTCTCCGTTTTGAAAATGGGAACAACGCCGGCGCTCCTGCGCCCCGGGAAGGAAGTCCGCGGGAGGGAGGGGGAGGTGGATTTGCAGGCTCTGCCCTCTAAGCCATCGTGGGGCTCCGCAGGAACCGCTAGACACGGGGGCCCGTGGGGGGGGGGGCACCTCTGCCGACGTCCTGGAGGCTTCACAGGATTGGAGGACCCGGCGGGGGGGGGGGGGGGTGGCAGCTCCTGGCCTGACTCTTGGGGGACATTGCCCTGGGCCCTGAGCTTCCTCTTGGGGACCCTGCAGAACTGAGCTAGTCTGGGAGGGTGAGACCAGAGGATCCGGGTTCGAGGCCAGCCTCAGCTACCTAGTGAGGCACTCCGCAACTTAGTGAGACCCTGTTTCAAAATAAAGAATAAAAAAGTAGGGCTGGGGGTATAGCTCGGAGGTAGAATGTCCCTGAGTTCAATCCCCAGTACCGCAAAATAAAAAAAAAAAAAAATAAAGAACAAAAGAACTGAGCTGGTAACCTCTAAGGGCCTCGACAAACCCCAGACGCTGCTGCCGCTCCTCCCTGCTGCCCTTGTCACCCGTGAGCTGTTCCCCGTCCCGCCGGGGGCGTCACTGAATCCCAGCACCTCTGCCTAGCTCGCTGTGCAGCCCAAGCGGAGTGGCCTGCCCACTCTGAGCAGAACAGATCTTCCCAGGGACCGTCTGCAGAGACGGTGCTTCCAGGCGGGTGGGGGTGGGGGCTTCTGCAGCCCCTTCCTTCCTGGGCTTGGGGCAGGTGAACCCAACCCAGGGATGGCAAATTGTGTCTCCTGGGTCCTGTGCGGGGGGATTCGCTTATTTTTAGTATACTTTTATTGGTGCATTATAATCTCACATAATGTAAATCCTGGTGATAGTGGCGCAGGTGCACACAGCACTTGGGGGGCTCAGCGGGATTTAAAGGGAGAATTTCACACTGAGGAAAATGTAGATTTCTGGCCCTTCTTGGGTTTGAAAATGGGCCCTCGTCCCCTCAGAGCCAGCAGCCCTCCCTGGGTCCTCTCTCTCTCTCCGGGGAGATAATTGCTGAAAATTGGAGCCCCAGACCCTGTTAACTTGGTCTAATCGAGGCACCAGGGCGCTTTCCTCTGCGGCCACCAGGGGGCAGTGCAGGCCCGCCGCGGCGCCGGTGACCGGTGTGCCCGAGCTCGGAGCAGGTGGTACCCAGCGCGCACGGAGCGGGAACAGGTGGTTCTGGGGTACTGGGATGCTTGGTTCCCAGGATGCACCGGAGCGCGGAGCGAGCCGGGAGCCCAGGGACTGGAGGTTCAGGACGCGCCCCTTGCAGGTGATCCTGTACGAATTCGAGAACTTCCAGGGCAAGCGGTGCGAGCTCTCCGCCGAGTGCCCCAACCTGACGGACAGCCTGCTGGAGAAGGTGGGCTCCATCCAAGTAGAATCCGGACCGTGAGTAGCGGGCCCTGCCACCCTCCTGTGCCCTTTGCGGGGAGGGGGGGGGGCGCTGGTTCCGGCTCAGCAGCCTCAGATGGGGAATCTGTAAAGCAAGTCAGCTACGATTCCTTGAGAATCGCTCTTGGTTCCCATGGCGAGTGCAGGTGACCAAGGAAGAAGGCGGAGAACGGCAGCCCAGCACCTGAATTATCTCTGAAGCCAGATGTGGCGGCACACGCCTGTAATCCCAGTACTTAGGAGGCTGAGACAGGAGGCTCTCAGGTTTGAGGCCAGCCTCAACAACTTAGCGAGGCCCTGTTTCAAAATAAAAATAAATAAATAAAAACGGGTTGGGGGTGTAGCTCAGAGGTAGAACTCTCCTGGATTCAATCCCTAGTACTCCCCCAAAATCATTATTTGAAATCCTTGGAGGTTATAACCCTAACACTTGACAGCCATTCCATTCTGAATCCTCGTCCTGTGAGGGAGGGGCCGGTCTCTCGGTCTCACAGACACGGACCCCAAAGCCAGAGTGGCTGGGCGTCGCGCCCGGGTCCCCACGCAGGCTGGCGCCCTGGCTGCGTCCGAGTCCTTCAGATTGCACGCCCGGGCTCCGGCGCCGACTGTCCAGGGACCCCGCAAGCGGCCTCCTTCTCTGGCCCGCATGTTCCCATTGCTCGGGTGGGGGGCACGATTACATGGTGCAGAGAGAGCTTGTGAAAAGTAAATGATGCACCCAAAAGAAGAGGAGGAGGAGGAGGAGGAGGAGGAAGAGAAGGAGGAGGAGGAGGAGGAGGAGGAGGAGGAGGGAGAGGGAGGAGGAGCCGTCTGTGGGTCTGTGGAATGCCGTGTGTGTCAGCCATGTCTAGACTCCTTGGAGCACCCTCCCCAGAGTCGAGACCCCAGCAGACTCTGGGTGTCACCTCCTGGGACACCCCCTGGCCCAGGGCCTCACCCCGGTCCGGCGTGTCACAGGACCCCCCCAGGGCAGAGGCAGGAGTCAGCGGCAGGGCCGGGGACAGGGAGGGACAGCAGCGTGACCAGCCCCTCCTCCCCCCCAGGTGGCTGGCCTTCGAGCGCAGGGTCTTCTGCGGGGAGCAGTTTGTCCTGGAGAAGGGGGATTACCCTCGCTGGGACGCCTGGTCTAGCAGCCGCCACAGTGACAGCCTCCAGTCGCTCCGGCCTCTACCCATCGTGAGTGCGAGTCCTGCCCCTGCGGGGAGTTAACCTCTGAGCTGCACCCCCCTCTGCGGGGCAGTCCACCAGGTACCCCCAGTTCACAGGCGCGGCCGCTGAGGGGCCTGGCTTGCGTGATGGTGTGAGATGGGGATTCAGGGTCGGGACGCCCCTTCGTTTGGACCCCAGGACTTCCCTTTGTAACACGGATTAAAGTTAGGAGTCAGCCAGGCGAGGTGGCGCACACTCGTAATCCCAGTACGTGGGAGGCTGAGACGGGAGGATCGCAAGTTTGAGGCCAGCCTCAGCTACTTAACAAGGCAAACTTCAGCGACTTAATGAGACCCTGTTTCAAACTAAAAAATAAAAATGGCTGGGGGTGTAGCTCAGAGAGAGAATGCCCCTCGGTTCAATCCCCGGTACCAGACACACACACACACACACACACACACACGTACGTTAGAAGTCTGGGGCCAGAGATACAGACCAGAAAACAACTTTAGAAAGTAACTTCGACAGAGTTCAGGTTCTCCCCTTGGGCTTCTGTACCTCTGACAAGGGACGCGGTCTTCGGTGTCCATTGGGAATGTCCTCCTGCCCCACCACTGAGTCCTCCGTTGGGGCAGCGAGTGGGGGAGCCGGGGAGATTAAATCAGAATCTGGCTCCACAAAGGGCTGCTGGTATTTGCTACTTTGGATCCCGCCGCCCTCTCTGGCCTCAGTTTCCCTACCTGCAAGCCCCTATCAGATTTCTTACCCCACGGCCCTGAGATTCCCAGGCAGGCCAGCTCTGGGGATGTCTCCGAATGCCCCCCGCCCCTCTTGAAGCAGGTTTGGGGCGACCTGCTGGTTCTTCCCTGAGTCAGGGGCCCCCGGAAGCGTGGCCCTGGCGTGCCCCCCCCCCTCACCCTGTCGCCTGGTCCCCAGGACGGCCCCGACCACAAGCTGCACCTGTTTGAGAACCCCGCCTTCAGCGGCCGCAAGATGGAGATCGTGGACGACGACGTGCCCAGCCTGTGGGCCCATGGCTTCCAGGACCGCGTGGCCAGCGCCCGCGCCATCAACGGGACGTAAGGACCACCCCGCCCGGCCTTGTCTCTGGCCCCCGACGCTCTCTGCTCAGGGGTCCTCACTGAGCGACAGTCCCCACCTCCAGGGCTGTGGGCCTGCGGTGGGCCGTCCCGGTGCCGTCGGTCCAAGCGGCACCATCCCGATGCCAGAGTCCCTTTGGGCCTCCGCTACTGCTGGGAGGTCCAGCAGCCTCGACTCAGAAAGCTTTCTCTCTTTCTTCTTTTCTATTTATTTATTTATTTGCAGTACTGGGGAGCATTCTACTTCCCAGCTGCACCCCCAGCCCTTTTTTTTTATTCCTTATTTTGTTTTTTTTTTGTTTTTTTTTTTT
>PVLC010034741.1:0-16683 GCA_004027655.1 Graphiurus murinus | reverse complement strand
CTCTATTATTCTATGGAATTTGTAAGTATTTCTTTTGATAATAAAATGAATTTCTCATTAAGAACATTATAGAAAAGTACAAAAGAGAAAATGAAAAATTCCTGTAATTTTTTGTCCAATAATAAGTATTGATCCTCTGTGTGTGTGTGTATGTGTGTACGTGTGTGAGTGTGTATGTGTGTGTGTGACAAAATTGTGTTCATGATATATACAATGTTCAGTTCTTTTATTTATCCTTAGGTTCTTAATATTCCTGAAAAATTTCAATTTCACCTATAAAGAAAAAACAACTGCACAGAAACATCAACATCCACTTAATCATTCCAATTGTTGGTTTTTAGGTGTGTCAAAATTTTTTCCAATTACAGCTATGAAAAATATCATTTTGTATGTATATTTTTGTTCACTATTACTTATTTCTTTAGGTTACTAATTGCAGAAGTAATTCCTAGAATGAAAAAAATTAAAAAAAAATTGAAACCAATTTCCCAATTACCCAAAACAGTTCCATATAAAGAGTAAATGTTCTGAAAATATTTGTTGAATGGATAGATGAATGAGGAAATAAAAGATATACCAATTTATTTTCTAAACAAGAACTTATTAGTTTTAACTATGCTCTAACAAACATGGAATATTTTATTACTCTACTTCTTTTTAATTTTGACAGGTTATCATTCCTTTTCTTTCATATTGATTAAAGTTTTAATTTTCTTCTTATCACTAGAACATTATATACCTTTTGTGACTTGATTATTCATGTAATTGTGTTTTTAGGTTTTACTTAATGATTTGACTCAGAGTTCACATACTGGGACTATAACAAATCTGTGTAAAATATTTTCATAGCCTGTTTTGCTGCCTCCTCTTCCTCCTCCTCCTCCTCTGCCACCTCTTCTTTTTCTTCTTATTTTCTTTTTGTAGTCCTGGGGATTGAACCCAGGGGTTTTCTATCACTGAGCTACACTGCCATGCCTATTTTATTTTTAATTTTTAAATAGGGTCTCAGTAAGTTGTGGAGGACCTCACTAAGTTTTTTTTTTAAATTTATTGGTGCATTGTAATCATATGTCTTTGTTAGGTACAAGCTAATAAAGGCATATATGCACACATTTCTCATTTAACCCCTTCCCCAATTCCCACCCTACTCCCTCGCCCTCCCTCCTTCTCAAGTTCAGTTTAGTAATTGACTTTGATATATTTGTGAAAGTACATCATGTGCATTAGGGTGCCCCCATCCCCCGTCCATCACCTTCAGTTAAGTCAATTTCTTTGCTTATCTAGGGTTTCTCCTTTTTCATCTGCAGTCCCTCTTATGCCCAATCTTCTCCCTAGCATCTGCATATTAGGGAGAACATATGCTTTTTTACTCTTTGTGACTGACTCATCTCACTTAACATAATATTTTCCAGTTGCATCCATTTCCCTGCAAATAACATGATTTTGTTCTTTATGGCTGAGTAAAATTCCATTGTGTACATATCCCATAGTTTTGTAATCCATTCATTTGTTGATGGACATCTTGGCTGTTTCCATAGTTTGACAATTGTGAATTGTGCAGCTATAAACATAGATACACATGTGTCAGTCTGATAGTTTGGTTTCCATTCTTTTGGGTAGATACCCAGAAGTGGTATTGCTGGATCATATGGTAGGTTCATTCCCATTCATCTGAGGATCCTCCATACGGTCTTCCAAAGTGCTTGCACTAATTTGCAATCCCACCAACAATGTATTAGGGTTCCCAGTTCTCCGCACCCTCACCAGCCAGCATTTATTGTTGTTCGTGTTTTTTATGATCGCCATTCTGAGTGGAGTTAGGTGAAATCTCAAGGTAGTTTTGATTTGCACCTCTCTGATTGCTAATGATGTGGAACATTTCCTCATACATTTATTGGCCATTTGTATTTCTTCTTTTGTGAAGTGTCTATTTAGATACTTTGCCCATTTTTTGATTGGGCTATTTGTTTTCTTAGCTGTGATTTTCTTGAATTCTCCATATGTCCTTAATATTAGTCCTCTATCAGAAGAGTAGCTGGCAAAAGTTTTCTCCCACTCTGTGGGCTCTTTGTTGAGGTTCTTGATAGTTTCCTTTGCTGCACAGAAGTTCTTCAGTTTAATGCAATCCCATGTATTGATCTTCCTTTGAGTTGCTTGTGCTTTTGGGGTCTTGTTGAGAAAATTTTTACCTATGCCTATGTGTTGTAGTGTTGGCCCTATGACTCTTCAAGTAGTTGCAAGGTCTCTGACCTCACTTTCAGGTCTTTGATCCACCTTGGGTTGACTCTTGAGCAGGGTGAGAAAGTGGGGTTTATTTCCATTTTCCTGCATATGGTTAACCAGTTTTGCCAACACCATTTGTTAAAGAGGCTATCTTTTTTCCAGTGTATGTTTTTGGCTCCTTTGTCAAAAATCAGTTGACTGTAAGCACGTGGGTCTGTTTCTGAGTCTTCTATTCTGCTTCATTGGTCTATGTGTCTGTTTTTGTGCCAATACCATGTTGTTTTTACTACTGTGGCTTTGTAGTAGAGTTGGAAGTCAGGTATTTTGATACCTCCTGCATGGTTCTTGTTGCTAAGAACTACTTTGACTAACCTGAGCTTTTTGTTGTTCCAAATGAATTTAAGGACTAATTTTTCTATGTCCGTGTGGAGTGACCTTGGTAATTTCATGAGTATTGCATCAAATCTGTAGATCACTTTTGGGAGGATGGCCATTTTGATGATATTTATTCTGCCTATCCAAGAGCATGGAAGATCTTTCCGTCTTCTAAGGTCTTCATCAATTTCTTTTTTCAACTTTTTATAGTTTTCCTTATAGAGGTCTTTTACCTCTTTGGTTAGGTTTATCCCTAAGTATTTTATTTTTGGGGGTGCTTGTGAGTGGAATTGTTTTCTGGATTTCTTTTTTAGTGGATTTATGGTCGGCATACAGGAAAGCTTCTGATTTTTTAAGATTGATTTTGTATCCAGACACTTTGCTGAATTTGTTTATCAGTTCTATACGTTTTTTGGTTGAGTTTGTTGGGTCTTCTAAGTATAGTATCATGTCATCTGCAAAAAGGGATAGTTTTAGTTCTTCTTTCCCTATTTTTACCCCTTTGATTTCTTTCTCTTGCCTTATTACTCCAGCTAGAGTCTCAAGTACTATATTGAACAGAAGTGGTGATAATGGACATTCTTGTCTTGTTCCTATGTTTAGTGGGAACTCTTGCAGTTTTTCTCCATTTAATATGATGTTGGCTGTGGGCCTATTGTATATTGCCTCTATGATATTGAGGTATGTTCCTTGTATTCCGATTCTCTGAAGTGCTTTAAACATGAATGGGTGTTGGATCTTGTCAGATGCTTTTTCAGCATCAATTGAGATGATCATGTGATTTTTGTCTTTGATTCTGCTTATGTGGTGAATTACATGGATTGTTTTTAGTATGTTGAACCAGTCTTGCATCCCCGGGATGAACAAGACTTGGTCATGGGGTATAATTTTCTTGATGTGGTTTTGAATGCACATTGCTAGTATCTTGCGGCTGGCAAAATGGTGGCTGGCAAAATGGTGGCTGCCAGTTTGCGGAGCGCACCAGCTGCTTTGTTCTCCCTGGGTTCTGTTCAGGTGCTTTCCTTGCTTTGTTCACTTTTTTGCTGCTTTTCTTTTTTTTCCTTCCATCAAGAAGCTGTGTTTGCAGCAGTTTTGATTCAAGCTCTGCAGTGTAGTTGATGGCTGCTCCACCTCTGGAGGGAGAGGTGAGCTGGGGTGGTCCTGCGGAGGTTTACGCTTGTTGTCCCATGCGTTCCAGTCGCTATGGAAGGCGCGGGGATCCGCCGCCTAGGTAAGATGTGAAGTTCTGGAGTCGCTTACTCCAAGCCTGGTTGCTGAGTCCACAGAGGTATTAGTGGACCCCCTTGTCGGGCTGCATCTTAATGGCTGCTGCTGCTCCATGGCTTGGTGCCACTGCCACACGGACAGGCTCCTTTGCTCTCCCTGGTCGGTTTTCTGGGGTCTCTTCAGCTGTATTTCAATTTTCATTGCTTTGTTTGCTTTTTTTCTTCCGTCAAGAAGCTGCTTTTATAGCAGATTTGATTTGAGCTCACAGCACCTGAGGAGAGGTGTTTCACTCAGATGCCATCTTGGGCTCCTCCTGCGCTTAGAGCAGAGGCTGCTGACCTCTGTGGGCATTACAAACTCCTGGAACCCAAGGTCCACCACAGTCGAGGTTCTTGCAGCGGTCAGAGAGGGCCTGGCCATAACCCGTTACAAAGTAGCTGAGGATCCACTCAACCATCTCTGTGGGGCAAAAAGCTTCACTAAGTTTTTGAGGCTGGTCTTGAACCTGCGATCCTTCTGTCTTAGCCTCCCCGGTACTGGGATTACAGGTATGTGTCACCACGCCTGGTTCTGTTTGCTTCTTAATTGTGGTATCTGATTGTGAGATATTTGATGTGAGAATTAAAAAAAAAAAAGAAAAGTATTTTTCAGTCCAATTTATTGACATAATATATGTAATGTAGTTTTGAAGTTTAAAGTAATGAACTAAATACTACATATTTTCCTATTGATATATTATACAACCTTTCTTGTGTTTTATATTATTACATATGAATTATGAGTTACTCCTGAGCTAGTAACTGTTTTCATTTTTTGTCTGCTTTTTAATTATTGTGCTTCTATGAAGACTTAATAAATGGCAAGAAAAGTTCCCCATCATTAGCCTGTGTTCTTGAATTTTCCAGATCTTTTAGATGTATCCTTTTAGATAAATTTTGGAGTTTTTTAAAATTATAAAACAGCTAGGTGTGTTGACTTATGCCTACAATCCCAGTACTTGGGAGGCTGAGACAGGAGGATTTCAGGTTCAAGACCAGCGTTAGCAACTTAGAGAGATTCTCAGCAACCTAGTGAGACCCTGTTTCACAACAAAAAATGAAAGTCTAGCTTGGAAGTAGACTGCCCCTGGGTTTAATATCCAGTAAAAAATGCACGCGCGCACACACACACACACACACACACACACATTACAAAACAAATCTCATTGGGATTTTTTTCTGAATTCTGAATATTCTGGCTATTATAATACTCAGGGAAAGGACTTAATCATTTAATTTGTTCCAAATTCTTATATTCTTTGGCAAACATTTAATTTTTTCTTTAAATGGGTAAATGAGCTCTCCTATTAATTTTAATTTAAAATAGAGTCCTCTGGATTTCCTAGGCATATAATCATAAAATCTGTACATAGGGAAAAATAACAATCTTCAATTATAAAAGTTTGGCCACTAATTTCTGCTCCATATTTTATTGCATTATTCAAATTTTCAGTGAGTTATACTTTTGCATATATACGTGTTTGCATATATACGTATGTGTATGCACAAACATACATACATATACACATGTATTTACTCAAATATATATGTATATGTATGACTATATCTCCTTGAGGATGATATCTTTTACATATATACTCTTTGTATGTGTGTGTGTATGTGTAGTACTGGAGGTCAAACCCAGAGGCATTCTACCTCTGAGCTATACCCTCACTCCTATTTTATTTTGAAACAGGTCTCACTAAGTGGCTGAAGGCCTTGCTAAGTTGGTGAGGTTGGCTTTGAACCTGTGATCCTCCTGTGTCAGCCTCCCAAATCCTGGGATTGTGTGAGTGTACTGTGACACCAAGCTCACACATACACTCTTAAAACCTAACACTTTGCTAGTCACAGAGATTATTATATACTAAATGTAGTGTTAATTGCATAATCTGCCATTTCTCATTTCATCTTCATAATAGTATTTTAAGGAGATATTGCTCATTTCACAGCTGAGCAAAATGAATGCCAGAGAGATTAAAGAAATTGCCTATGCTTGAGTAGCTATAATATGACTGATAAGGTATTAGTACCCACCTCTGGCTTCAAACTACAAGTATACCAGTAAGTATTTGTTGACCAACCAAGTGAGTCACTGGTTGGATGAATGAACGACTAAATTGATAAATGATGTGGAACCAGATAGGATAAACAGCATGAGGCAGAATTGAATTTTGAAAAATGCTTTATACTTTTCCCCTAGTAATGAAGGGATAGAGGCAGAGAGGAAAGATAATATAGTGGGAGTTTTGAGATGGAGGCAATGAAATACAAGGACATACATAACACTGTCGTATTCTCGGTGATGAAAGAAATGGAGTTAGCATAAGCAATGAAGAGAACTAAGAGGGGCATGAAGATTAAGCACAGGGAGATGGCTTGCAAAGCTATGACAGGACTGCTATTGTAGTAAGAAATGGACTAATAGGTTCCTGAGCAGCTCTGAGGCTCTAGTGGGACATCGGACCTTCTTTGGGGCTGTAAGGTCAGGTGATTGTGCTTTGTCATTGAATCAGGAATCACATGTAAACCAATGGAGCTAGGCAAAGGCTCAGAGACACTAAATTAGGTGAATAACATAAAATACGAAGTGCCCTATAATTATACTTTCCTGCTTCTAATAACTTATACTCTATCTCATTATAAGCACTGGGTGTTTATTTATTTATTTATTTATTTATTTATTTATTTATTTATTTATTTATTTATTTTTAAGATTGGGTTGAAAAATCAGGTGCCCTATAATAGTATTATAATTCTGATGTTGCAAGGCATTTTTTTTTTTTTTTTTGGTGCTGGGAATTGAATCTGGGGGGATTCTACCTCTGAGCTTCACCGTCAGCCCTAATTTTTTTTTTATTTGGAAGCAGGGTCTCACTAAATTGCCAAGAGCCTAGCTAAATTACTGAGGCTACCTTGAATCTGCTAGCCTATTGTCTCAGCCTCTCAAGTACTTGGATGCCCAGTGTAAGATAGTTTAAAAATATTTTTATAACATTTTCATTGTTTACCCTTTTCAGGGGAAAATAATGCATAATTTGTTCCTATAATCCATATTATAGCTCAATCATTGGATTGATACTTTTCAATTGTATATAATTATCTTGTCAGTCATTAATATATGTCTGTTGGTTATGTAGGTTTGAGTATAGTTCAATAATATGGAAAACTTTAAAAAATTAAGTAGCAGTATAAAATTTTACTAGTGTCAGTTTATATTTTATAGCAATGGAATCCTAAGATGTCTATTATTTCAAAATCAGTAGTATAAATATATATCTAACTTCTTATTCCATTTTTTATTCACTCTCTTTTTCTGTCTATTATGAGATCAATCTTCTTTGGGGGTGTGTAGGTGGGGTTTTACCTTCCACAAACAACTGAATGGGTAGTAAGAACCTCAAATTAAGAAAGATCCGTACAAAAATGACAAAGGTGTATGGAATTGCCCCCCCATCCCACCCCAAACACACACACAGGCCACTGAAACAACAGAAGCCTCATGCTCAGCATGGCAGAGTAAAGAATTAAAGGTTGGTGACATAGGGCATGTTCTGATATTTTTGAGAGATGAGCATAATGTCTGCTTTAAAAACTCTGGGATGTGTTAACTAAATGAATGATCTAATCATTCAATTTTCTCAATCCATGTATGGCTAGGAAAGAGGGTTCTAAAGCAGAAAGCATGATGACAACCCATTGGTCAACTGGATAGACCAGCAGTAAACTGCAGTTGAGAAGTCTACCAATTGACTCTTTCTCCAGTAGGTTGAAGTGGGTTGGTCAATCAGAGTATAACCAAAGGTTCCTATGCATGTATTACCATATTATTTTCAGTCCTTGACTCAGAACAGAGATTATACTTTGCTTCTTAGTTTTGTTGGAATGTTACCCAGGTACTCACTTTTAATACATGCACACATCCATATTTTAATTGTTTTTTCATGTTAACTAGCATTGATTTTACTATAGTCATTTTGTAAAACATTCAGCGGCATTGCCAAAAAAGGAATATTGAAGATAAGATGCATGCATTAGAGGGATTTACGTTGATTCCTCAGCTACACAGAAAAAAATCCCAGCTGTTTAAGTCAGGGAGATTCAGGCCTAGTTTACGAATTAGCGCATCATTTAAACCAAACCATTTTTGGTGTTTTTACTTGGTCAGACAAAATATTTTTGTTTTTCTTGATTCTTTCTTCTAAGCACTAATTCCTTCAGGCTGTTGTTAGTTCACTAAAAAGGAAAACAACTTGCTTTAACAGAGAATTCAGTAAAGAATTAGCAGATACTTTAATGTCTAATAATGAAAAAGCCCAAGTATTTTATAATGATATATAATTAAGATCATTTAAAAAAAACTAAATAACACTTCTATAATGATGCATTTAAAAATTTAAAATGAGCTTAAGCATTAAGAATTGTGAACTAATTTGATATTTATATTACTTATGCTGTAAGAGTTACATTTAACTTCATTTTTCATGAAATATTATGGCTGTACTTTAATAAAATATGGACATCTTGCTGTTTTCAATTTATGCTTAGGAATTATGAACTTTTCCTATTTCCTTTGAGGCTATGTTACTGCTACTTAGAAAAAATATGAATTATCAATTATTTGGAAGTAATAATTTAAGAAAAATATTATTTTGAAGTTATAATTAGTTAAGGCAAAAATGTGTTACCTTTGCTTTCAAATAATATTAAATGAACTTAAACTTTTGATATTAAATGCTGAATTCTGTAACAGTTATATGTTGAGACTACATTTGCTTTGTATCCGTACTCTTCCACATCTTTGAAAATGCATTATTACATTTTAGAAATAAATATGACAATTTTATTACTCTGTAATGAGAGAAAAATACTTCTTTAATTACTTTCAAGATAATATCATTTTTTTGTCTGTTTGGATTATTACAAAGCAAAAGAAACAGGGGGAGGGGAACAGGTTTCTTTGACCTTGAATTTGAGAATAAATAAGGCAACAACTAATAAAAGACAAAATGTTGGTGGTTCAAAATGTATCCCACAAATTATACTATGAGATGTTTGTGGACTTTAGCATTTGCATATGATATATGCTCTGGTTGGGCTTTGCAGCCTGTTTTTACTTTTGGCTTTTATATTCCACAGAACTTCTAAAAAATCAGCAGGGACAGTGCTAATTAATTTATAATGTTTTCTTGTATGTTCTGAACAAGGTACCTCCGTAATTAAGTGAAATATTTATGATGAATATAAAACAATGCAAATTTATTTGCTTGCCTGAAAGCTAACTTGTTATTTATTTAGATTGATCTTTTGAAGGATTCTTTAAACTGACTCATAGTATGAGACAGAACAAACATAGCCACAATAGTATGGATTGATATGTTAGAATATATTATGTTCCATTATGAGTCAGGCAATGGGTGGTCATAACAACTTGGACCAGATTGATAAAGAAGTTCTTGGTTTCCCTTAAGGAATAAAATCAACTATGGTAAGAGGGGAATCAATAATATATTGTAAAAGGAAAGTGTATAACTTAAATATTCTCTATAGTACTTGATCTAGTCCCCAATTTAAAATCCTGTGTTTGTGTATGTGTATGTGTGTATGTGTGAGGATGTGATGAAAAAAGTACAGAAAACTCACTGTCCTATGAGCTGTTTTGTAATAAATTTTGTAGCCATTTTTCTTTATACAGTATATACTTAATCCAGATTTATCTCAGTCTATTAAATGAAAAGACTGCTTTACTTTCAATGCCAGCAACTACACTACACTTATTCCTCTAGAGGAGACTAATATGGTTTATAGTGTTCATATTCACAGGTAGGAGATTGAAAAATTTACTTTCCTTGGGAAAAGACTACATTATTCTCATCTTTCCACTTACAAACATTATGAGTTTAGTTAATGACACTCTCCTGGTCTTTATCATAATAATGATTATCAAAGTTACAACAGAAATATTACCCAAACAAAAAACTCTGTTGTAAAACCAATGGAAAAAAAAGACATTCCTGCTAATGCCTTGTCTGTTTTCAAAGAAAATCTTCTGAAGCAACTATGTGGGAAACTTACTAGTTATCCAATTATTTATTGTTATGAGATGACTCTACAGTTATTCATTATAAACTAAGGGATACCTGATATTGAAGACTACATGTTCATAAATAATAATCACAGCTAACAATTATCACATTTTTTTCTGTCAGGAATGAATTCTCATTACAGTCTTGTGGGAATAGGTGGTTTTATTTTTGCCAATGGGGAAACTGAGGCAAAGAAAACTTAAGTAAAATTCCCAAGATCAAAACACTTGGGAATAAAGAACCAGAATAGAATCCAAATAATCAGACCTTAGAGCCTTATTATTTGTCCTAAGACCCAATTTTGTTAAAAAAAATATGTTTCAGTTCTATATCAAAACTGAAATCTAAATGTTAGTCTAGGCATGCAGTGTCCAATACGAAGTTCCCAGCCATATGAGGCTATTTTACATTAAATGTTAATTAATTAAAGTGAAATAAAAATTTAAATTTTTGTCTTTCGCCAAACTAGCCATACTTCAATTTCTCAGTAGCCACAGGTGGCTGATGGCTACTGTTTTGGATAATGCAGGTATAGAACATTTCTATCAATGGAGAAAGTTCCACTAGATAGCATTAACCTAAGGAATTTGAAAGTAACTTAGAAAATGTTTTCTTTGGTGAGATACCAAAGCATAGTTTACCCTGCACATCAGAAATATTAATTATTGAACAATTTATCACCCATCTGTTGAGACATTTTGCTTATTAAATAATAAGATAATCCAATTATTAATTCATACTATTAAAATTATTTTACAAGGCCATTGTGAGAAATCTGATCCTGTTTAAGCATGAAAAACATTGAGCTCATGCTAGTCTCCCATCTAGTCAATGGTTGAGTTGAACATTCTCTACTGTATACTATGAAGCTGTTTGTGGAAGTCAGTTTTCAGTATGGCCCCCAGTGATTCTCCCTCCTGGTTTCATATATTTGGGCATTCTCTTCTTAAATTGCCCTAACCAATAGCATATGACACAAGTGGTGGCATCTGACCTTTGAGATTTAGTTTTAAAAGACATTGGAGTTTCTGTCTTGATCTTGTCTCTACTGTCTTGAGCAACTCTGAAGGAAGTGATTTTCTATGTCATGAACAGCCCAGTAGAGAAGCCCACATAGCAAGAAACCCAGGACTCCAACCAAGAGCCAGAGAGAAACACAGGTCTCTACCAGCAGCCATGTGAGTGAACTTGGAAGGAGACCCTCTAGCTGTCGTCACATCTTCAGATAACTGTAGTCCTGCCAACAGCAATAAATAACTAATATAGTGCATGGTCAGAAGTTAAAACAGAATTTAATGAAATTATTATCATTTCTTAAAACATTATTGTAAATTAATAGAGGATATAGTTATAGGGAAAAGAGTCCCTGCCATCAAGATACTTACCAACAAGTATACTTCAATTATAGTAATGTAAATAAGGTAAGTGTAGGGCAAAGTTCTTTGAATATCACAGTGTCCATGTTTGGGCTGTGTGTGTGTGTGTGTGTGTGTGTGTGTGTGTGTGTGTGTGTGTGTGTGTACATCCGGACAGTGGATAAAACAGGGATCTTTAGGCAGTAGTAGCTAAGCCTCGAAAGATGAGTGGGATTTTTACAGAGTGTGTGACTGTAAGATGGTAACATTCCTCTTGTTAGGGATTGTGTAATGAAGATTAAGGAAAGGAATAGTTTAAATGAGGTTATGTCCATATAAGAAAGTCACTTCCAATCTCACTAACATGAATCGGAAGGGAGAAGGTGGGGATGTGTATACTGAGGGAAATATACCAAGTGATGTAGATGTATGCATGTATGATTTATCACTTGAATCATACTATGATGTATAATTACAATGTAAATATACATATATTTCCACAAGGCTATGAGGATGGCTGGATACAGTGGTGCATACATGCAATCCCTGATTGGGAGACTGAGATAGGAGAGTCTTAGGTTTGAGGCTAGCCTCACAACTTAGATCCTCATCAACTTAGCAAGACCCTGCTTAAAAAAAAAAAGTCCTGGTTGTGTATCTCAGATGTAAAAGGGTAGAAGGCACCTGGGGTTAATTCCCAGTACCCCCCAAAGATACAAGGCTGAGAAATTATGAGAATATTTAATAATAGTACATGGTGCACATAGATGAATAAATGAGATATAGGCCCAAAAAGGATGCTGAGACCATTTCGGAAAAGACAGAATATTTGGTGAGGAGTTAATATTATCCAAGGCCCACTGGGAATTTCAATTTCTTTAGTAGGATGCCAGATTTCTTGCATTAGCAGTACACAGTTGCCCCATCCCTGACTTTGTGTTTTTTATGAGCATTGCATGGTATGTATGAATATACATTCCCTTCTCATATTGTACCAGCACAAGTGTATGTATATATCCAGAAGATCCAGCCATGTGATAGATACACGCACAGGCACATGTGTGGGTATGGATATGGATAAATACATGACTAGAATTGTCTCAGCTGTAGCAAAAGAATGCAAGTTAAGACTAGGGGAATCTTTGGAGTTTGGACTTTGCTTGATTCCTGTGCAGACTGGAATCAAGAAAGAGAGATGAGTAGCTGAGTGATCAGTTGGAAGGTATGCCAGACATGCAGACAATACTAAAGGCCTACATCAGAGACAATGCTTGAGCAAAGCAGAAGACATCCCTACTGAGGTTCTTGTGGAGGAAAAGTCTGCCTTGGCATCACCATTGGACTTACTGGGAGTAGGGGAAAGCAGGCTTCCAGAGAATACAGTTGTAATCCCAACAATACTTTACATAAACAGTTGTCATCACCCAAGACAGAGAAAAAATCAAAATTCCTTTGCATTTCCTACAAGAGTCTTCACACCAGCCTTTTTATTATTCTTGACTCTATTCTCTCTCTGTTCAGAATACAACAGGATATTTTATAATTTCTGAAACTTGCCAAGCTTTCTTAGACTTCTCAGTTTTTCCACTTAGGATCCTTTCCCCTCATTCTCCGTCCTGCAAACTCTCTGCTAAAAGGGCCCCTCCACTGTGATTTTCTATTCCTAGGCGATATGCTGCTGCTTCATTGGTTTCATGCTTTATCAGGATCTTCTTCATGTTGGTTTGCATTGCTATTTATTAAAGTTTAACATCTCTCTTCCCAGCCAGACCACAAGGAACTCAGAGACCTTATTTTTTAGCATAAAGTAGTCACTCAATTTTTATTCAGTTGCAATGAACTAGTTAATAAAATATAACTGAGAGCTGGATGTGATGGAATAGGCCTGTAATACCAGTACTTGAGAGGCTGAGACAGGAGGATTGCAGGTTCCAGGGCAGCCTCAGCAACTTAGAGAGGCCCTCAGCAACGTACCGATATCTTGTTTTAAATTATTTTAAAAAGGGAGGGGGTTGGAGTGTAGCTAAGAGGTAGAATGTAGAATGTGTCTGGGTTCAAGTACCATCAATTATATATATATATATATATATATATATATATATTTTTTTTTTTTTTTTAACCTGCAGCAGTTGAAGATGAATCCTGTTGTTGACATTCCCCAGTGCTACCTCTTGCATTGCCTTGCTTTGAAATACCCTTCCCTGAGGACTGTGTCTTTAATCTTCTTCTGTGTTTTATTTGCAAGTGCCGTACAAGATAACCCAGGAACCACAGACTTGTCAGAGTTCAGAGCCAGTGTTTGTAACCACTGAACTCCACCCCCCTATCACTAACTGACACCAGTTGACTTGAACTTGGTTGGAACTGACCTATTCTGAGTCCACTCACCAACCTATCAGTCCTGCACACTGAGGAGTGAAGGCTCGAGATTACAATGAGGTTACTTTGTGGTTCTGTGCCCGCCTCTCAGTTGTCTTCTGCTTTCCTCCCATGGAATGCTGCAGTACAAGAGTCATTTCATTTAACTTGACAGGAGCTCGTAGTCATAAAAATGACATCGTGCATCTACAGAGCTGTCCCACTCTTGTAAGGCACTGGGCTGGGTTTGTCACACAAAAGAAAGAAGAAAATCCACAAAATAAAATTTCTTAAGATTATAGTTCATTTAGGAGACATGGTAGCCAAAAGAGACTCCTGGAAAAAAGTGAATTAGTAGTAAGGAAAAATTGGGGGTCTTTTGAAAACAGCAGGCAAGGGTAATGGACTTGAGACACCTCATCTATTCAGTACTGTGAATTTGGTGGTGGGGTAGGGTCTTTGCTTTTGTCCATTTTTTCCTTTGTGGTTGCTCTCAAGTCAGATAGAGCTAAAAAGAAACTTGAGCATCCTGATGCAAAGTCGAGAATAGGTTCACAGTTCAGCAGCTTCTTTGAGCAGGAACCAATCTCATATCCAAGAGCTAGCCAGGGGCGGGTATGAACCTGAACTAAGGAGACTCCTGCTTCAGCTAAACTTCCAGCCGGTGGGGGGAGCAGTTCTTTCCCTGAATCTTAAATACCAACTCTGGGCGCATGCATGTAGCTCCAATAAAATCAATATTTATTCTTTAACTTTAGTCTTCACCATATGCTAAAATTTTCAAAAGGAGGACACAGTGTGGGGGCGTGGCTAAACTAAATAGAAACAGGACTTAATTCTGTTAAGGATTAAGGACTCTCACCAGAGAAGAACTGAACATTAACTTGGAGTGCTGCAGAATATTCTGTTTCTTTTCTTTTTTTCTTTTTGGACCTAGAATCTCTTGCCAGCATCCCACAGGTTTAGACGTAGTGAGCAGGTAGAAAGATGACTGTGAATTTAGGGATGGCAGTTTTATATGTGCCATGTTCCAAAAAAGCTTTTATTCACTTGCTTTATGTTTTGGGATATAGGCATTCATCAGTTTTCAATTAGTCCATGTGTAAAGTGCTGCCAAGTGGGCCAAAGTTCCTGGTGTGCGCTGAGGTAGTGCTCCTAGCAGACCAATTCTGCCTACCCTGGGCAAAGGTGGCCTGTTTCTCAGGAGCCAGAGCAGCAGAGCAGCAGTGTGTGTTCTGGGAAAGGCTGGAGCCTGCTTTGCATTCAGAAAATGAAGCTTTCCACTTGGGGGGAAAAAGATGCTAAGAAAACAAAACAGAATGAAATGGAAGCAAAATGTTGGCAAAACTCAAATTGTGTTGGATTTATACTTATTGGATTTTTGAAGTAAGCTGACAAGAAAAATTACCCTCATTGCATATCACTGAAGGGCTTTTCTATAGAAGAAATACACTCACAGTGAAGAGCTAATTCAAAGGAAGCGTCAATATGTTAATATAATAATTAAGTAGTCAGGCGCAATAGGCGGCCCTCTTCCAAGGAGTTCAGCCTGCCTCAGATGGGGCATTAGGCCCAAGGCTGAAGCCTACCGTACTTTAACCACCTGTGGTTGCCCATAATCATCTTAAAATATGGTATGAGGTGAGTATTGTCCTCCTCAGAATGCATTTCTCATGCAAATAAGGGGAAAACTGAATTCTCTGTTTTTGGGGGGAAGTCTTTTGGAGTTGAATTATTGGAATCAGCCTGAAAACTTGGAAACTTAAATGTTTCTAATTGGACTCTATGTTTTCCCATGTTCTTGGTGGTCTTTTCTGAGTGTTTCATCATCTTCTCCTTTTATTTAAAATTATTCTGTTTGGAAATTATTTCTTTTTGGAAAACTTGCCCACTCCATTTGGTTATGAGTTACTTGTGTACATTTAGCGTGGTTTTGCTAAAGTAGCTAATCAGCCTGGTACCTAGGTAATTTCATTTACCATGATGTGGATTAGAACAACACTTTCTAAATGTTACTGTGCATATGAGTTGTCTGAGCCATACACGCATACCACATATGAGAGAACTCCAAATAGAATGGCAATCATCAAGAATACAAACAATAATAAATGCTGCAAAGGATGTGGGGGAATAGTAATAGTTATACACTATTGGTGGGACCACAAATTAGTACAACCATTATGGAGATCAGTATGAAGATTCCACAAAAGAGTAGGAATGGAACTGCCATATGATCCAGCTATGCCACTCCTCAGTATCTTTCCAAAAAAATTGAAGCCAGAATGCTAGTAACACAATTTGTAATAGCTACATTATGGAAACAACCTAGGTGTCCATCCACAGTTGAATGGATAAAGAAAATGTGGTGTATACACACAAAGGGATTTTACTCATCCATGAAGAAGAACAAAACTATGCAATTTGCAAGAAAATGGATGAAACCAGAAAATATTATTCTGAGATCAGCCAGTCTCAGAAAGTTAAAGATTGTATTTTTTCTCTCATATGTGGAATTTAGAGAGAAAATATGAAATAGAAGGGACTTTGGACACATGAGGAGAGAGATCAATAGAATAGTGGAAGGTGGGGAGGGGAAAAAGGAGGACTGAGGAAGGTGGGGAGGGGATAAAGGAGGATTGAAGAAGACATAATGTTATGTCTAGCAAGACATGGTGGTGCATGCCTGTAGACCAGTACTTGGGAGGCTGAGATAGGAGGATCACAAGGTTCAAGGCCAGCCTCAAAAAATTAGTGAGACTCTTAGCCACTTAATGAAAATATGTTTCAAAATAAAAAATAAAAAGGGCTAGGAGTGTAGCTAATAGCTAGAATGTCCCCAAGTTAAATCCCCAGTCACAAAAATACTGTGTCCATATATGAAGGTATCACTACAATCTCACTAATGTGTATAGGGAGAGATGATGGGGGAGCAGGGTGGGATGCAGAGAGAAATGTACCATGAGCTGTGTATGTATGTTTGTATCACTTTGAATCCCACTATGATGTATAATTACAATGCAT